>OZ017739.1:435311397-435479746 GCA_963969285.1 Odontomyia ornata | reverse complement strand
TGCGGGCACAGTAAGCGACCAAACCTGGAAATCTGCTCGAAAAGTGCACGTGTTCTAGAAACAGCCATTTCTACGCCTCCTACACGCTAGATAATTTGCCTAAAATATCTTCCAACCACCAAAACACTAGTTTGGGTTAAGCCTTTAAATTAAATCGTAAATACGCGGAATTCGCACGTTTAAGGGGAGAAAAGGCAATTTGAAGTTTTGGGGGGGTGACACATGGAAAATTGGGATTTTTTGCACTTCCAACCACTAAAACCACCCTTAAACTTTTCCAAAGTACCACAAATTTATACTTTTTGGAAAATTCAGACGCTGATCTATCTATTAAGACAAAAATATTGCAAATCGGTTGGGAAATGTAGGTACAGTAATGCCATAAAGGGAAAAAGTTCCCAAAACCTGCCCCCCAAAAATATACTATCTTGCTTATTAGACCACTTAGAAGAATAACTTTTATTTTTAATTTGTTTGTATACGCTCATGTATTGATTTTAAAGAGTAAAAAAAAATTTCTATTGTACACGTAGATTTTTATACAGAAAAGTTTGTTTTTCGCTTTACTCCTATTTGAACCCTCATCAAAATTAGTGTATTTGTAAATAATGCTACAAATTTATATTTATCGTAAAGAATACACCGACAGCTAGAAAATGAGACCAAAATTTTGACAATCGGGTGAAAATTGTGGGTACAGTGAGCGATCAAAGCGAGAGATCTGCCAGGGAAATTGACGTGTTTTAGGGAAACTTAACTGTATGCCTTCTAAACGTCATAAAATTAGTATTTTCATGCAAAGTACCACATATTTGCCTTTGACGGAAACTACATAATAGCAGCTATAAAATGACACCACAATTTTAACAATCGGATAGAAATTGCGGGCACAGTAAGCGACCAAACCTGGAAATCTGCTCGAAAAGTGCACGTGTTCTAGAAACAGCCATTTCTACGCCTCCTACACGCTAGATAATTTGCCTAAAATATTTTCCAACCACCAAAACACTAGTTTGGGTTAAGCCTTTAAATTAAATCGTAAATACGCGGAATTCGCACGTTTAAGGGGAGAAAAGGCAATTTGAAGTTTTGGGGGGGTGACACATGGAAAATTGGGATTTTTTGCACTTCCAACCACTAAAACCACCCTTAAACTTTTCCAAAGTACCACAAATTTATACTTTTTGGAAAATTCAGACGCTGATCTATCTATTAAGACAAAAATATTGCAAATCGGTTGGGAAATGTAGGTACAGTAATGCCATAAAGGGAAAAAGTTCCCAAAACCTGCCCCCCAAAAATATACTATCTTGCTTATTAGACCACTTAGAAGAATAACTTTTATTTTAATTTGTTTGTATACGCTCATGTATTGATTTTAAAGAGTAAAAAAAATTTTCTATTGTACACGTAGATTTTTATACAGAAAAGTTTGTTTTTTCGCTTTACTCCTATTTGAACCCTCATCAAAATTAGTGTATTTGTAAATAATGCTACAAATTTATATTTATCGTAAAGAATACACCGACAGCTAGAAAATGAGACCAAAATTTTGACAATCGGGTGAAAATTGTGGGTACAGTGAGCGATCAAAGCGAGAGATCTGCCAGGGAAATTGACGTGTTTTAGGGAAACTTAACTGTATGCCTTCTAAACGTCATAAAATTAGTATTTTCATGCAAAGTACCACATATTTGCCTTTGACGGAAACTACATAATAGCAGCTATAAAATGACACCACAATTTTAACAATCGGATAGAAATTGCGGGCACAGTAAGCGACCAAACCTGGAAATCTGCTCGAAAAGTGCACGTGTTCTGGAAACAGCCATTTCTACGCCTCCTACATGCTAGATAATTTGCCTAAAACATTTTCCGACCACCAAAACACTAGTTTGGGTTAAGCCTTTAAATTAAATCGTAAAAACGCGGAATTCGCACGTTTAAGGGGAGAAAAAGCAATTTGAAGTTTTGGGGGGGTGACACATGGAAAATTGGGATTTTTTGCACTTCCAACCACTAAAACCACCCTTAAACTTTTCCAAAGTACCACAAATTTATACTTTTTGGAAAATTCAGACGCTGATCTATCTATTAAGACAAAAATATTGCAAATCGGTTGGGAAATGTAGGTACAGTAATGCCATAAAGGGAAAAAGTTCCCAAAACCTGCCCCCCAAAAATATACTATCTTGCTTATTAGACCACTTAGAAGAATAACTTTTATTTTTAATTTGTTTGTATACGCTCATGTATTGATTTTAAAGAGTAAAAAAAAATTTCTATTGTACACGTAGATTTTTATACAGAAAAGTTTGTTTTTTCGCTTTACTCCTATTTGAACCCTCATCAAAATTAGTGTATTTGTAAATAATGCTACAAATTTATATTTATCGTAAAGAATACACCGACAGCTAGAAAATGAGACCAAAATTTTGACAATCGGGTGAAAATTGTGGGTACAGTGAGCGATCAAAGCGAGAGATCTGCCAGGGAAATTGACGTGTTTTAGGGAAACTTAACTGTATGCCTTCTAAACGTCATAAAATTAGTATTTTCATGCAAAGTACCACATATTTGCCTTTGACGGAAACTACATAATAGCAGCTATAAAATGACACCACAATTTTAACAATCGGATAGAAATTGCGGGCACAGTAAGCGACCAAACCTGGAAATCTGCTCGAAAAGTGCACGTGTTCTAGAAACAGCCATTTCTACGCCTCCTACACGCTAGATAATTTGCCTAAAATATTTTCCAACCACCAAAACACTAGTTTGGGTTAAGCCTTTAAATTAAATCGTAAATACGCGGAATTCGCACGTTTAAGGGGAGAAAAGGCAATTTGAAGTTTTGGGGGGGTGACACATGGAAAATTGGGATTTTTTGCACTTCCAACCACTAAAACCACCCTTAAACTTTTCCAAAGTACCACAAATTTATACTTTTTGGAAAATTCAGACGCTGATCTATCTATTAAGACAAAAATATTGCAAATCGGTTGGGAAATGTAGGTACAGTAATGCCATAAAGGGAAAAAGTTCCCAAAACCTGCCCCCCAAAAATATACTATCTTGCTTATTAGACCACTTAGAAGAATAACTTTTATTTTAATTTGTTTGTATACGCTCATGTATTGATTTTAAAGAGTAAAAAAAATTTTCTATTGTACACGTAGATTTTTATACAGAAAAGTTTGTTTTTTCGCTTTACTCCTATTTGAACCCTCATCAAAATTAGTGTTTTTGTAAATAATGCTACAAATTTATATTTATCGTAAAGAATACACCGACAGCTAGAAAATGAGACCAAAATTTTGACAATCGGGTGAAAATTGTGGGTACAGTGAGCGATCAAAGCGAGAGATCTGCCAGGGAAATTGACGTGTTTTAGGGAAATTTAACTATATGCCTTCTAAACGTCATAAAATTAGTATTTTCATGCAAAGTACCACATATTTGCCCTTGACGGAAACTACATAAAAGCAGCTATAAAATGACACCACAATTTTAACAATCGGATAGAAATTGCGGGCACAGTAAGCGACCAAACCTGGAAATCTGCTCGAAAAGTGCACGTGTTCTGGAAACAGCCATTTCTACGCCTCCTACATGCTAGATAATTTGCCTAAAACATTTTCCGACCACCAAAACACTAGTTTGGGTTAAGCCTTTAAATTAAATCGTAAAAACGCGGAATTCGCACGTTTAAGGGGAGAAAAAGCAATTTGAAGTTTTGGGGGGATGACACATGGAAACTTGGGATTTTTTGCACTTCCAACTACTAAAACCACCCTTAAACTTTTCCAAAGTACCACAAATTTATATTTTTTGGAAAATTCAGACGCTGATCTATCTATTAAGACAAAAATATTGCAAATCGGTTGGGAAATGTAGGTACAGTAATGCCATAAAGGGAAAAAGTTCCCAAAACCTGCCCCCCAAAAATATACTATCTTGCTTATTAGACCACTTAGAAGAATAACTTTTATTTTAATTTGTTTGTATACGCTCATGTATTGATTTTAAAGAGTAAAAAAAAATTTCTATTGTACACGTAGATTTTTATACAGAAAAGTTTGTTTTTTCGCTTTACTCCTATTTGAACCCTCATCAAAATTAGTGTATTTGTAAATAATGCTACAAATTTATATTTATCGTAAAGAATACACCGACAGCTAGAAAATGAGACCAAAATTTTGACAATCGGGTGAAAATTGTGGGTACAGTGAGCGATCAAAGCGAGAGATCTGCCAGGGAAATTGACGTGTTTTAGGGAAATTTAACTATATGCCTTCTAAACGTCATAAAATTAGTATTTTCATGCAAAGTACCACATATTTACCCTTGGCGGAAACTACATAAAAGCAGCTATAAAATGACACCACAATTTTCACAAGCGGATAGAAATTGCGGGCACAGTAAGCGACCAAACCTGGAAATCTGCTCGAAAAGTGCACGTGTTCTGGAAACAGCCATTTCTACGCCTCCTACACGCTAGATAATTTGCCTAAAACATTTTCCGACCACCAAAACACTAGTTTGGGTTAAGCCTTTAAATTAAATCGTAAAAACGCGGAATTCGCACGTTTAAGGGGAGAAAAAGCAATTTGAAGTTTTGGGGGGGTGACACATGGAAAATTGGGATTTTTTGCACTTCCAACCACTAAAACCACCCTTAAACTTTTCCAAAGTACCACAAATTTATACTTTTTGGAAAATTCAGACGCTGATCTATCTATTAAGACAAAAATATTCCAAATCGGTTGGGAAATGTAGGTACAGTAATGCCATAAAGGGAAAAAGTTCCCAAAACCTGCCCCCCAAAAATATACTATCTTGCTTATTAGACCACTTAGAAGAATAACTTTTATTTTAATTTGTTTGTATACGCTCATGTATTGATTTTAAAGAGTAAAAAAAATTTTCTATTGTACACGTAGATTTTTATACAGAAAAGTTTGTTTTTTCGCTTTACTCCTATTTGAACCCTCATCAAAATTAGTGTATTTGTAAATAATGCTACAAATTTATATTTATCGTAAAGAATACACCGACAGCTAGAAAATGAGACCAAAATTTTGACAATCGGGTGAAAATTGTGGGTACAGTGAGCGATCAAAGCGAGAGATCTGCCAGGGAAATTGACGTGTTTTAGGAAAATTTAACTATATGCCTTCTAAACGTCATAAAATTAGTATTTTCATGCAAAGTACCACATATTTGCCTTTGACGGAAACTACATAATAGCAGCTATAAAATGACACCACAATTTTAACAATCGGATAGAAATTGCGGGCACAGTAAGCGACCAAACCTGGAAATCTGCTCGAAAAGTGCACGTGTTCTAGAAACAGCCATTTCTACGCCTCCTACACGCTAGATAATTTGCCTAAAATATTTTCCAACCACCAAAACACTAGTTTGGGTTAAGCCTTTAAATTAAATCGTAAAAACGCGGAATTCGCACGTTTAAGGGGAGAAAAAGCAATTTGAAGTTTTGGGGGGGTGACACATGGAAAATTGGGATTTTTTGCACTTCCAACCACTAAAACCACCCTTAAACTTTTCCAAAGTACCACAAATTTATACTTTTTGGAAAATTCAGACGCTGATCTATCTATTGAGACAAAAATATTGCAAATCGGTTGGGAAATGTAGGTACAGTAATGCCATAAAGGGAAAAAGTTCCCAAAAACCTGCCCCCCAAAAATATACTATCTTGCTTATTAGACCACTTAGAAGAATAACTTTTATTTTAATTTGTTTGTATACGCTCATGTATTGATTTTAAAGAGTAAAAAAATTTTCTATTGTACACGTAGATTTTTATACAGAAAAGTTTGTTTTTTCGCTTTACTCCTATTTGAACCCTCATAAAAATTAGTGTATTTGTAAATAATGCTACAAATTTATATTTATTGTAAAGAATACACCGACAGCTAGAAAATGAGACCAACATTTTGACAATCGGGTGAAAATTGTGGGTACAGTGAGCGATCAAAGCGAGAGATCTGCCAGGGAAATTGACGTGTTTTAGGGAAATTTAACTATATGCCTTCTAAACGTCATAAAATTAGTATTTTCATGCAAAGTACCACATATTTACCTTTCGCGGAAACTACATAAAAGCAGCTATAAAATGACACCACAATTTTAACAATCGGATAGAAATTGCGGGCACAGTAAGCGACCAAACCTGGAAATCTGCTCGAAAAGTGCACGTGTTCTGGAAACAGCCATTTCTACGCCCTCCTACACGCTAGATAATTTGCCTAAAACATTTTCCGACCACCAAAACACTAGTTTGGGTTAAGCCTTTAAACTAAATCGTAAAAACGCGGAATTCGCACGTTTAAGGGGAGAAAAAGCAATTTGAAGTTTTGGGGGGGTGACACATGGAAAATTGGGATTTTTTGCACTTCCAACCACTAAAACCACCCTTAAACTTTTCCAAAGTACCACAAATTTATACTTTTTGGAAAATTCAGACGCTGATCTATCTATTAAGACAAAAATATTGCAAATCGGTTGGGAAATGTAGGTACAGTAATGCCATAAAGGGAAAAAGTTCCCAAAACCTGCCCCCCAAAAAATATACTATCTTGCTTATTAGACCACTTAGAAGAATAACTTTTATTTTAATTTGTTTGTATACGCTCATGTATTGATTTTAAAGAGTAAAAAAAAATTTTCTATTGTACACGTAGATTTTTATACAGAAAAGTTTGTTTTTTCGCTTTACTCCTATTTGAACCCTCATCAAAATTAGTGTATTTGTAAATAATGCTACAAATTTATATTTATCGTAAAGAATACACCGACAGCTAGAAAATGAGACCAAAATTTTGACAATCGGGTGAAAATTGTGGGTACAGTGAGCGATCAAAGCGAGAGATCTGCCAGGGAAATTGACGTGTTTTAGGGAAATTTAACTATATGCCTTCTAAACGTCATAAAATTAGTATTTTCATGCAAAGTACCACATATTTGCCCTTGACGGAAACTACATAAAAGCAGCTATAAAATGACACCACAATTTTAACAATCGGATAGAAATTGCGGGCACAGTAAGCGTCCAAACCTGGAAATCTGCTCGAAAAGTGCACGTGTTCTGGAAACAGCCATTTCTACGCCTCCTACACGCTAGATAATTTGCCTAAAACATTTTCCGACCACCAAAACACTAGTTAGGGTTAAGCCTTTAAATTAAATCGTAAAAACGCGGAATTCGCACGTTTAAGGGGAGAAAAAGCAATTTGAAGTTTTGGGGGGGGTGACACATGGAAAATTGGGATTTTTTGCACTTCCAACCACTAAAACCACCCTTAAACTTTTCCAAAGTACCACAAATTTATACTTTTTGGAAAATTCAGACGCTGATCTATCTATCAAGACAAAAATATTGCAAATCGGTTGGGAAATGTAGGTACAGTAATGCCATAAAGGGAAAAAGTTCCCAAAACCTGCCCCCCAAAAATATACTATCTTGCTTATTAGACCACTTAGAAGAATAACTTTTATTTTAATTTGTTTGTATACGCTCATGTATTGATTTTAAAGAGTAAAAAAAATTTTCTATTGTACACGTAGATTTTTATACAGAAAAGTTTGTTTTTTCGCTTTACTCCTATTTGAACCCTCATAAAAATTAGTGTATTTGTAAATAATGCTACAAATTTATATTTATCGTAAAGAATACACCGACAGCTAGAAAATGAGACCAAAATTTTGACAATCGGGTGAAAATTGTGGGTACAGTGAGCGATCAAAGCGAGAGATCTGCCAGGGAAATTGACGTGTTTTAGGGAAATTTAACTATATGCCTTCTAAACGTCATAAAATTAGTATTTTCATGCAAAGTACCACATATTTGCCCTTGACAGAAACTACATAAAAGCAGCTATAAAATGACACCACAATTTTAACAATCGGATAGAAATTGCGGGCACAGTAAGCGTCCAAACCTGGAAATCTGCTCGAAAAGTGCACGTGTTCTGGAAACAGCCATTTCTACGCCTCCTACACGCTAGATAATTTGCCTAAAACATTTTCCGACCACCAAAACACTAGTTTGGGTTAAGCCTTTAAATTAAATCGTAAAAACGCGGAATTCGCACGTTTAAGGGGAGAAAAAGCAATTTGAAGTTTTGGGGGGGGTGACACATGGAAAATTGGGATTTTTTGCACTTCCAACCACTAAAACCACCCTTAAACTTTTCCAAAGTACCACAAATTTATACTTTTTGGAAAAATTCAGACGCTGATCTATCTATTAAGACAAAAATATTGCAAATCGGTTGGGAAATGTAGGTACAGTAATGCCATAAAGGGAAAAAGTTCCCAAAACCTGCCCCCCAAAAATATACTATCTTGCTTATTAGACCACTTAGAAGAATAACTTTTATTTTAATTTGTTTGTATACGCTCATGTATTGATTTTAAAGAGTAAAAAAAAATTTCTATTGTACACGTCGATTTTTATACAGAAAAGTTTGTTTTTTCGCTTTACTCCTACTTGAACCCTCATAAAAATTAGTGTATTTGTAAATAATGCTACAAATTTATATTTATCGTAAAGAATACACCGACAGCTAGAAAATGAGACCAAAATTTTGACAATCGGGTGAAAATTGTGGGTACAGTGAGCGATCAAAGCGAGAGATCTGCCAGGGAAATTGACGTGTTTTAGGGAAATTTAACTATATGCCTTCTAAACGTCATGAACATTAGTATTTTCATGCAAAGTACCACATATTTACCCTTGGCGGAAACTACATAAAAGCAGCTATAAAATGACACCACAATTTTAACAATCGGATAGAAATTGCGGGCACAGTAAGCGTCCAAACTGGAAATCTGCTCGAAAAGTGCACGTGTTCTGGAAACAGCCATTTCTACGCCTCCTACACGCTAGATAAATTTGCCTAAAACATTTTCCGACCACCAAAACACTAGTTTGGGTTAAGCCTTTAAATTAAATCGTAAAAACGCGGAATTCGCACGTTTAAGGGGAGAAAAAGCAATTTGAAGTTTTGGGGGGGTGACACATGGAAAATTGGGATTTTTTGCACTTCCAACTACTAAAACCACCCTTAAACTTTTCCAAAGTACCACAAATTTATACTTTTTGGAAAATTCAGACGCTGATCTATCTATTAAGACAAAAATATTGCAAATCGGTTGGAAAATGTAGGTACAGTAATGCCATAAAGGGAAAAAGTTCCCAAAACCTTCCCCCCAAAAATATACTATCTTGCTTATTAGACCACTTAGAAGAATAACTTTTATTTTAATTTGTTTGTATACGCTCATGTATTGATTTTAAAGAGTAAAAAAAATTTTCTATTGTACACGTAGATTTTTATACAGAAAAGTTTGTTTTTTCGCTTTACTCCTATTTGAACCCTCATAAAAATTAGTGTATTTGTAAATAATGCTACAAATTTATATTTATCGTAAAGAATACACCGACAGCTAGAAAATGAGACCAAAATTTTGACAATCGGGTGAAAATTGTGGGTACAGTGAGCGATCAAAGCGAGAGATCTGCCAGGGAAATTGACGTGTTTTAGGGAAATTTAACTATATGCCTTCTAAACGTCATAAAATTAGTATTTTCATGCAAAGTACCACATATTTGCCCTTGACGGAAACTACATAAAAGCAGCTATAAAATGACACCACAATTTTAACAATCGGATAGAAATTGCGGGCACAGTAAGCGTCCAAACCTGGAAATCTGCTCGAAAAGTGCACGTGTTCTGGAAACAGCCATTTCTACGCCTCCTACACGCTAGATAATTTGCCTAAAACATTTTCCGACCACCAAAACACTAGTTAGGGTTAAGCCTTTAAATTAAATCGTAAAAACGCGAATTCGCACGTTTAAGGGGAGAAAAAGCAATTTGAAGTTTTGGGGGGGGTGACACATGGAAAATTGGGATTTTTTGCACTTCCAACCACTAAAACCACCCTTAAACTTTTCCAAAGTACCACAAATTTTATACTTTTTGGAAAATTCAGACGCTGATCTATCTATTAAGACAAAAATATTGCAAATCGGTTGGGAAATGTAGGTACAGTAATGCCATAAAGGGAAAAAGTTCCCAAAACCTGCCCCCCAAAAATATACTATCTTGCTTATTAGACCACTTAGAAGAATAACTTTTATTTTAATTTGTTTGTATACGCTCATGTATTGATTTTAAAGAGTAAAAAAAATTTTCTATTGTACACGTAGATTTTTATACAGAAAAGTTTGTTTTTTCGCTTTACTCCTATTTGAACCCTCATAAAAATTAGTGTATTTGTAAATAATGCTACAAATTTATATTTATCGTAAAGAATACACCGACAGCTAGAAAATGAGACCAAAATTTTGACAATCGGGTGAAAATTGTGGGTACAGTGAGCGATCAAAGCGAGAGATCTGCCAGGGAAATTGACGTGTTTTAGGGAAATTTAACTATATGCCTTCTAAACGTCATAAAATTAGTATTTTCATGCAAAGTACCACATATTTGCCCTTGACGGAAACTACATAAAAGCAGCTATAAAATGACACCACAATTTTAACAATCGGATAGAAATTGCGGGCACAGTAAGCGTCCAAACCTGGAAATCTGCTCGAAAAGTGCACGTGTTCTGGAAACAGCCATTTCTACGCCTCCTACATGCTAGATAATTTGCCTAAAACATTTTCCCGACCACCAAAACACTAGTTTGGGTTAAGCCTTTAAATTAAATCGTAAAAACGCGGAATTCGCACGTTTAAGGGGAGAAAAAGCAATTTGAAGTTTTGGGGGGGTGACACATGGAAAATTGGGATTTTTTGCACTTCCAACCACTAAAACCACCCTTAAACTTTTCCAAAGTACCACAAATTTATACTTTTTGGAAAATTCAGACGCTGATCTATCTATTAAGACAAAAATATTGCAAATCGGTTGGGAAATGTAGCTACAGTAATGCCATAAAGGGAAAAAGTTCCCAAAACCTGCCCCCCAAAAATATACTATCTTGCTTATTAGACCACTTAGAAGAATAACTTTTATTTTAATTTGTTTGTATACGCTCATGTATTGATTTTAAAGAGTAAAAAAAAATTTCTATTGTACACGTCGATTTTTATACAGAAAAGTTTGTTTTTTCGCTTTACTCCTATTTGAACCCTCATAAAAATTAGTGTATTTGTAAATAATGCTACAAATTTATATTTATCGTAAAGAATACACCGACAGCTAGAAAATGAGACCAAAATTTTGACAATCGGGTGAAAATTGTGGGTACAGTGAGCGATCAAAGCGAGAGATCTGCCAGGGAAATTGACGTGTTTTAGGGAAATTTAACTATATGCCTTCTAAACGTCATGAACATTAGTATTTTCATGCAAAGTACCACATATTTACCCTTGGCGGAAACTACATAAAAGCAGCTATAAAATGACACCACAATTTTAACAATCGGATAGAAATTGCGGGCACAGTAAGCGTCCAAACCTGGAAATCTGCTCGAAAAGTGCACGTGTTCTGGAAACAGCCATTTCTACGCCTCCTACACGCTAGATAATTTGCCTAAAACATTTTCCGACCACCAAAACACTAGATTGGGTTAAGCCTTTAAATTAAATCGTAAAAACGCGGAATTCGCATGTTTAAGGGGAGAAAAAGCAATTTGAAGTTTTGGGGGGGTGACACATGGAAAATTGGGATTTTTTGCACTTCCAACTACTAAAACCACCCTTAAACTTTTCCAAAGTACCACAAATTTATACTTTTTGGAAAATTCAGACGCTGATCTATCTATTAAGACAAAAATATTGCAAATCGGTTGGAAAATGTAGGTACAGTAATGCCATAAAGGGAAAAAGTTCCCAAAACCTGCCCCCCAAAAATATACTATCTTGCTTATTAGACCACTTAGAAGAATAACTTTTATTTTAATTTGTTTGTATACGCTCATGTATTGATTTTAAAGAGTAAAAAAAATTTTCTATTGTACACGTAGATTTTTATACAGAAAAGTTTGTTTTTTCGCTTTACTCCTATTTGAGCCCTCATCAAAATTAGTGTATTTGTAAATAATGCTACAAATTTATATTTATCGTAAAGAATACACCGACAGCTAGAAAATGAGACCAAAATTTTGACAATCGGGTGAAAATTGTGGGTACAGTGAGCGATCAAAGCGAGAGATCTGCCAGGGAAATTGACGTGTTTTAGGGAAATTTAACTATATGCCTTCTAAACGTCATTAAATTAGTATTTTCATGCAAAGTACCACATATTTACCTTTCGCGGAAACTACATAAAAGCAGCTATAAAATGACACCACAATTTTAACAATCGGATAGAAATTGCGGGCACAGTAAGCGACCAAACCTGGAAATCTGCTCGAAAAGTGCACGTGTTCTGGAAACAGCCATTTCTACGCCTCCTACATGCTAGATAATTTGCCTAAAACATTTTCCGACCACCAAAACACTAGTTAGGGGTAAAGCCTTTAAATTAAATCGTAAAAACGCGGAATTCGCACGTTTAAGGGGAGAAAAAGCAATTTGAAGTTTTGGGGGGGGTGACACATGGAAAATTGGGATTTTTTGCACTTCCAACCACTAAAACCACCCTTAAACTTTTCCAAAGTACCACAAATTTATACTTTTTGGAAAATTCAGACGCTGATCTATCTATTAAGACAAAAATATTGCAAATCGGTTGGGAAATGTAGGTACAGTAATGCCATAAAGGGAAAAAGTTCCCAAAACCTGCCCCCCAAAAATATACTATCTTGCTTATTAGACCACTTAGAAGAATAACTTTTATTTTAATTTGTTTGTATACGCTCATGTATTGATTTTAAAGAGTAAAAAAAATTTTCTATTGTACACGTAGATTTTTATACAGAAAAGTTTGTTTTTTCGCTTTACTCCTATTTGAACCCTCATCAAAATTAGTGTATTTGTAAATAATGCTACAAATTTATATTTATCGTAAAGAATACACCGACAGCTAGAAAATGAGACCAAAATTTTGACAATCGGGTGAAAATTGTGGGTACAGTGAGCGATCAAAGCGAGAGATCTGCCAGGGAAATTGACGTGTTTTAGGGAAATTTAACTATATGCCTTCTAAACGTCATAAAATTAGTATTTTCATGCAAAGTACCACATATTTGCCCTTGACGGAAACTACATAAAAGCAGCTATAAAATGACACCACAATTTTAACAATCGGATAGAAATTGCGGGCACAGTAAGCGTCCAAACCTGGAAATCTGCTCGAAAAGTGCACGTGTTCTGGAAACAGCCATTTCTACGCCTCCTACACGCTAGATAATTTGCCTAAAACATTTTCCGACCACCAAAACACTAGTTTGGGTTAAGCCTTTAAATTAAATCGTAAAAACGCGGAATTCGCACGTTTAAGGGGAGAAAAAGCAATTTGAAGTTTTGGGGGGGTGACACATGGAAAATTGGGATTTTTTGCACTTCCAACTACTAAAACCACCCTTAAACTTTTCCAAAGTACCACAAATTTATACTTTTTGGAAAATTCAGACGCTGATCTATCTATTAAGACAAAAATATTGCAAATCGGTTGGGAAATGTAGGTACAGTAATGCCATAAAGGGAAAAAGTTCCCAAAACCTGCCCCCCAAAAATATACTATCTTGCTTATTAGACCACTTAGAAGAATAACTTTTATTTTAATTTGTTTGTATACGCTCATGTATTGATTTTAAAGAGTAAAAAAAAATTTCTATTGTACACGTAGATTTTTATACAGAAAAGTTTGTTTTTTCGCTTTACTCCTATTTGAACCCTCATAAAAATTAGTGTATTTGTAAATAATGCTACAAATTTATATTTATCGTAAAGAATACACCGACAGCTAGAAAATGAGACCAAAATTTTGACAATCGGGTGAAAATTGTGGGTACAGTGAGCGATCAAAGCGAGAGATCTGCCAGGGAAATTGACGTGTTTTAGGGAAATTTAACTATATGCCTTCTAAACGTCATAAAATTAGTATTTTCATGCAAAGTACCACATATTTGCCCTTGACGGAAACTACATAAAAGCAGCTATAAAATGACACCACAATTTTAACAATCGGATAGAAATTGCGGGCACAGTAAGCGACCAAACCTGGAAATCTGCTCGAAAAGTGCACGTGTTCTGGAAACAGCCATTTCTACGCCTCCTACACGCTAGATAATTTGCCTAAAACATTTTCCGACCACCAAAACACTAGTTTGGGTTAAGCCTTTAAATTAAATCGTAAAAACGCGGAATTCGCACGTTTAAGGGGAGAAAAAGCAATTTGAAGTTTTGGGGGGGGTGACACATGGAAAATTGGGATTTTTTGCACTTCCAACTACTAAAACCACCCTTAAAATTTTCCAAAGTACCACAAATTTATACTTTTTGGAAAATTCAGACGCTGATCTATCTATTAAGACAAAAATATTGCAAATCGGTTGGGAAATGTAGGTACAGTAATGCCATAAAGGGAAAAAGTTCCCAAAACCTGCCCCCCAAAAATATACTATCTTGCTTATTAGACCACTTAGAAGAATAACTTTTATTTTAATTTGTTTGTATACGCTCATGTATTGATTTTAAAGAGTAAAAAAAATTTTCTATTGTACACGTAGATTTTTATACAGAAAAGTTTGTTTTTTCGCTTTACTCCTATTTGAACCCTCATCAAAATTAGTGTATTTGTAAATAATGCTACAAATTTATATTTATCGTAAAGAATACACCGACAGCTAGAAAATGAGACCAAAATTTTGACAATCGGGTGAAAATTGTGGGTACAGTGAGCGATCAAAGCGAGAGATCTGCCAGGGAAATTGACGTGTTTTAGGGAAATTTAACTATATGCCTTCTAAACGTCATAAAATTAGTATTTTCATGCAAAGTACCACATATTTGCCTTTGACGGAAACTACATAATAGCAGCTATAAAATGACACCACAATTTTAACAATCGGATAGAAATTGCGGGCACAGTAAGCGACCAAACCTGGAATCCTGCTCGAAAAGTGCACGTGTTCTAGAAACAGCCATTTCTACGCCTCCTACACGCTAGATAATTTGCCTAAAATATTTTCCAACCATCAAAACACTAGTTTGGGCTAAGCCTTTAAATTAAATCGTAAAAACGCGGAATTCGCACGTTTAAGGGGAGAAAAAGCAATTTGAAGTTTTGGGGGGGTGACACATGGAAAATTGGGATTTTTTGCACTTCCAACCACTAAAACTACCCTTAAACTTTTCCAAAGTACCACAAATTTATACTTTTTGGAAAATTCAGACGCTGATCTATCTATTAAGACAAAAATATTGCAAATCGGTTGGGAAATGTAGGTACAGTAATGCCATAAAGGGAAAAAGTTCCCAAAACCTGCCCCCCAAAAATATACTATCTTGCTTATTAGACCACTTAGAAGAATAACTTTTATTTTAATTTGTTTGTATACGCTCATGTATTGATTTTAAAGAGTAAAAAAAAATTTCTATTGTACACGTAGATTTTTATACAGAAAAGTTTGTTTTTTCGCTTTACTCCTATTTGAACCCTCATCAAAATTAGTGTATTTGTAAATAATGCTACAAATTTATATTTATCGTAAAGAATACACCGACAGCTAGAAAATGAGACCAAAATTTTGACAATCGGGTGAAAATTGTGGGTACAGTGAGCGATCAAAGCGAGAGATCTGCCAGGGAAATTGACGTGTTTTAGGGAAATTTTACTATATGCCTTCTAAACGTCATAAAATTAGTATTTTCATGCAAAGTACCACATATTTGCCCTTGACGGAAACTACATAAAGGCAGCTATCAAATGACACCACAATTTTAACAATCGGATAGAAATTGCGGGCACAGTAAGCGACCAAACCTGGAAATCTGCTCGAAAAGTGCACGTGTTCTGGAAACAGCCATTTCTACGCCTCCTACATGCTAGATAATTTGCCTAAAACATTTTCCGACCACCAAAACACTAGTTTGGGTTAAGCCTTTAAATTAAATCGTAAAAACGCGGAATTCGCACGTTTAAGGGGAGAAAAAGCAATTTGAAGTTTTGGGGGGGTGACACATGGAAAATTGGGATTTTTTGCACTTCCAACTACTAAAACCACCCTTAAACTTTTCCAAAGTACCACAAATTTATACTTTTTGGAAAATTCAGACGCTGATCTATCTATTAAGACAAAAATATTGCAAATCGGTTGGGAAATGTAGGTACAGTAATGCCATAAAGGGAAAAAGTTCCCAAAACCTGCCCCCCAAAAATATACTATCTTGCTTATTAGACCACTTAGAAGAATAACTTTTATTTTAATTTGTTTGTATACGCTCATGTATTGATTTTAAAGAGTAAAAAAAAATTTCTATTGTACACGTAGATTTTTATACAGAAAAGTTTGTTTTTTCGCTTTACTCCTATTTGAACCCTCATCAAAATTAGTGTATTTGTAAATAATGCTACAAATTTATATTTATCGTAAAGAATACACCGACAGCTAGAAAATGAGACCAAAATTTTGACAATCGGGTGAAAATTGTGGGTACAGTGAGCGATCAAAGCGAGAGATCTGCCAGGGAAATTGACGTGTTTTAGGGAAATTTAACTATATGCCTTCTAAACGTCATAAAATTAGTATTTTCATGCAAAGTACCACATATTTACCTTTCGCGGAAACTACATAAAAGCAGCTATAAAATGACACCACAATTTTAACAATCGGATAGAAATTGCGGGCACAGTAAGCGACCAAACCTGGAAATCTGCTCGAAAAGTGCACGTGTTCTGGAAACAGCCATTTCTACGCCTCCTACATGCTAGATAATTTGCCTAAAACATTTTTCGACCACCAAAACACTAGTTTGGGTTAAGCCTTTAAATTAAATCGTAAAAACGCGGAATTCGCACGTTTAAGGGGAGAAAAAGCAATTTGAAGTTTTGGGGGGGTGACACATGGAAAATTGGGATTTTTTGCACTTCCAACCACTAAAACCACCCTTAAACTTTTCCAAAGTACCACAAATTTATACTTTTTGGAAAATTCAGACGCTGATCTATCTATTAAGACAAAAATATTGCAAATCGGTTGGGAAATGTAGGTACAGTAATGCCATAAAGGGAAAAAGTTCCCAAAACCTGCCCCCCAAAAATATACTATCTTGCTTATTAGACCACTTAGAAGAATAACTTTTATTTTAATTTGTTTGTATACGCTCATGTATTGATTTTAAAGAGTAAAAAAAATTTTCTATTGTACACGTAGATTTTTATACAGAAAAGTTTGTTTTTTCGCTTTACTCCTATTTGAACCCTCATCAAAATTAGTGTATTTGTAAATAATGCTACAAATTTATATTTATCGTAAAGAATACACCGACAGCTAGAAAATGAGACCAAAATTTTGACAATCGGGTGAAAATTGTGGGTACAGTGAGCGATCAAAGCGAGAGATCTGCCAGGGAAATTGACGTGTTTTAGGGAAATTTAACTATATGCCTTCTAAACGTCATAAAATTAGTATTTTCATGCAAAGTACCACATATTTACCCTTGACGGAAACTACATAAAAGCAGCTATAAAATGACACCACAATTTTAACAATCGGATAGAAATTGCGGGCACAGTAAGCGTCCAAACCTGGAAATCTGCTCGAAAAGTGCACGTGTTCTGGAAACAGCCATTTCTACGCCTCCTACACGCTAGATAATTTGCCTAAAACATTTTCCGACCATCAAAACACTAGTTTGGGTTAAGCCTTTAAATTAAATCGTAAAAACGCGGAATTCGCACGTTTAAGGGGAGAAAAAGCAATTTGATGTTTTGGGGGGGTGACACATGGAAAATTGGGATTTTTTGCACTTCCAACTACTAAAACCACCCTTAAACTTTTCCAAAGTACCACAAATTTATACTTTTTGGAAAATTCAGACGCTGATCTATCTATTAAGACAAAAATATTGCAAATCGGTTGGGAAATGTAGGTACAGTAATGCCATAAAGGGAAAAAGTTCCCAAAACCTGCCCCCCAAAAATATACTATCTTGCTTATTAGACCACTTAGAAGAATAACTTTTATTTTAATTTGTTTGTATACGCTCATGTATTGATTTTAAAGAGTAAAAAAAAATTTCTATTGTACACGTCGATTTTTATACAGAAAAGTTTGTTTTTTCGCTTTACTCCTATTTGAACCCTCATCAAAATTAGTGTATTTGTAAATAATGCTACAAATTTATATTTATCGTAAAGAATACACCGACAGCTAGAAAATGAGACCAAAATTTTGACAATCGGGTGAAAATTGTGGGTACAGTGAGCGATCAAAGCGAGAAATCTGCCAGGGAAATTGACGTGTTTTAGGGAAATTTAACTATATGCCTTCTAAACGTCATAAAATTAGTATTTTCATGCAAAGGACCACATATTTACCCTTGGCGGAAACTACATAAAAGCAGCTATAAAATGACACCCTAATTTTCACAAGCGGATAGAAATTGCGGGCACAGTAAGCGACCAAACCTGGAAATCTGCTCGAAAAGTGCACGTGTTCTGGAAACAGCCATTTCTACGCCTCCTACATGCTAGATAATTTGCCTAAAACATTTTCCTAGTTTGGGTTAAGCCTTTAAATTAAATCGTAAAAACGCGGAATTCGCACGTTTAAGGGGAGAAAAAGCAATTTGAAGTTTTGGGGGGGTGACACATGGAAAATTGGGATTTTTTGCACTTCCAACCACTAAAACCACCCTTAAACTTTTCCAAAGTACCACAAATTTATACTTTTTGGAAAATTCAGACGCTGATCTATCTATTAAGACAAAAATATTGCAAATCGGTTGGGAAATGTAGGTACAGTAATGCCATAAAGGGAAAAAGTTCCCAAAACCTGCCTCCCAAAAATATACTATCTTGCTTATTAGACCACTTAGAAGAATAACTTTTATTTTAATTTGTTTGTATACGCTCATGTATTGATTTTAAAGAGTAAAAAAAATTTTCTATTGTACACGTAGATTTTTATACAGAAAAGTTTGTTTTTTCGCTTTACTCCTATTTGAACCCTCATCAAAATTAGTGTATTTGTAAATAATGCTACAAATTTATATTTATCGTAAAGAATACACCGACAGCTAGAAAATGAGACCAAAATTTTGACAATCGGGTGAAAATTGTGGGTACAGTGAGCGATCAAAGCGAGAGATCTGCCAGGGAAATTGACGTGTTTTAGGGAAATTTAACTATATGCCTTCTAAACGTCATAAAATTAGTATTTTCATGCAAAGTACCACATATTTGCCTTTGACGGAAACTACATAATAGCAGCTACAAAATGACACCACAATTTTAACAATCGGATAGAAATTGCGGGCACAGTAAGCGACCAAACCTGGAAATCTGCTCGAAAAGTGCACGTGTTCTGGAAACAGCCATTTCTACGCCTCCTACACGCTAGATAATTTGCCTAAAATATTTTCCAACCACCAAAACACTAGTTTGGGTTAAGCCTTTAAATTAAATCGTAAAAACGCGGAATTCGCACGTTTAAGGGGAGAAAAAGCAATTTGAAGTTTTGGGGGGGTGACACATGGAAAATTGGGATTTTTTGCACTTCCAACCACTAAAACCACCCTTAAACTTTTCCAAAGTACCACAAATTTATACTTTTTGGAAAATTCAGACGCTGATCTATCTATTAAGACAAAAATATTGCAAATCGGTTGGGAAATGTAGGTACAGTAATGCCATAAAGGGAAAAAGTTCCCAAAACCTGCCCCCCAAAAATATACTATCTTGCTTATTAGACCACTTAGAAGAATAACTTTTATTTTAATTTGTTTGTATACGCTCATGTATTGATTTTAAAGAGTAAAAAAAATTTTCTATTGTACACGTAGATTTTTATACAGAAAAGTTTGTTTTTTCGCTTTACTCCTATTTGAACCCTCATCAAAATTAGTGTATTTGTAAATAATGCTACAAATTTATATTTATCGTAAAGAATACACCGACAGCTAGAAAATGAGACCAAAATTTTGACAATCGGGTGAAAATTGTGGGTACAGTGAGCGATCAAAGCGAGAGATCTGCGAGGGAAATTGACGTGTTTTAGGGAAATTTAACTATATGCCTTCTAAACGTCATAAAATTAGTATTTTCATGCAAAGTACCACATATTTGTCTTTGACGGAAACTACATAATAGCAGCTATAAAATGACACCACAATTTTAACAATCGGATAGAAATTGCGGGCACAGTAAGCGACCAAACCTGGAAATCTGCTCGAAAAGTGCACGTGTTCTGGAAACAGCCATTTCTACGCCTCCTACACGCTAGATAATTTGCCTAAAACATTTTCCGACCACCAAAACACTAGTTTGGGTTAAGCCTTTAAATTAAATCGTAAAAACGCGGAATTCGCACGTTTAAGGGGAGAAAAAGCAATTTGAAGTTTTGGGGGGGTGACACATGGAAAATTGGGATTTTTTGCACTTCCAACTACTAAAACCACCCTTAAACTTTTCCAAAGTACCACAAATTTATACTTTTTGGAAAATTCAGACGCTGATCTATCTATTAAGACAAAGATATTGCAAATCGGTTGGGAAATGTAGGTACAGTAATGCCATAAAGGGAAAAAGTTCCCAAAACCTGCCCCCCAAAAATATACTATCTTGCTTATTAGACCACTTAGAAGAATAACTTTTATTTTAATTTGTTTGTATACGCTCATGTATTGATTTTAAAGAGTAAAAAAAAATTTCTATTGTACACGTAGATTTTTATACAGAAAAGTTTGTTTTTTCGCTTTACTCCTATTTGAACCCTCATCAAAATTAGTGTATTTGTAAATAATGCTACAAATTTATATTTATCGTAAAGAATACACCGACAGCTAGAAAATGAGACCAAAATTTTGACAATCGGGTGAAAATTGTGGGTACAGTGAGCGATCAAAGCGAGAGATCTGCCAGGGAAATTGACGTGTTTTAGGGAAATTTAACTATATGCCTTCTAAACGTCATAAAATTAGTATTTTCATGCAAAGTACCACATATTTGCCCTTGACGGAAACTACATAAAAGCAGCTATAAAATGACACCACAATTTTAACAATCGGATAGAAATTGCGGGCACAGTAAGCGACCAAACCTGGAAATCTGCTCGAAAAGTGCACGTGTTCTGGAAACAGCCATTTCTACGCCTCCTACACGCTAGATAATTTGCCTAAAACATTTTCCGACCACCAAAATACTAGTTTGGGTTAAGCCTTTAAATTAAATC
Source organism: Odontomyia ornata (assembly GCA_963969285.1). Classification (NCBI taxonomy): domain Eukaryota; kingdom Metazoa; phylum Arthropoda; class Insecta; order Diptera; family Stratiomyidae; genus Odontomyia; species Odontomyia ornata. The sequence goes on along the minus strand of OZ017739.1, from coordinate 435,458,422 downwards.
GTAAAAACGCGGAATTCGCACGTTTAAGGGGAGAAAAAGCAATTTGAAGTTTTGGGGGGGTGACACATGGAAAATTGGGATTTTTTGCACTTCCAACTACTAAAACCACCCTTAAACTTTTCCAAAGTACCACAAATTTATACTTTTTGGAAAATTCAGACGCTAATCTATCTATTAAGACAAAAATATTGCAAATCGGTTGGGAAATGTAGGTACAGTAATGCCATAAAGGGAAAAAGTTCCCAAAACCTGCCCCCAAAAATATACTATTTTGCTTATTAGACCACTTAGAAGAATAACTTTTATTTTAATTTGTTTGTATACGCTCATGTATTGATTTTAAAGAGTAAAAAAAAATTTCTATTGTACACGTAGATTTTTATACAGAAAAGTTTGTTTTTTCGCTTTACTCCTATTTGAACCCTCATCAAAATTAGTGTATTTGTAAATAATGCTACAAATTTATATTTATCGTAAAGAATACACCGACAGCTAGAAAATGAGACCAAAATTTTGACAATCGGGTGAAAATTGTGGGTACAGTGAGCGATCAAAGCGAGAGATCTGCCAGGGAAATTGACGTGTTTTAGGGAAATTTAACTATATGCCTTCTAAACGTCATAAAATTAGTATTTTCATGCAAAGTACCACATATTTGCCTTTGACGGAAACTACATAATAGCAGCTATAAAATGACACCACAATTTTAACAATCGGATAGAAATTGCGGGCACAGTAAGCGACCAAACCTGGAAATCTGCTCGAAAAGTGCACGTGTTCTAGAAACAGCCATTTCTACGCCTCCTACACGCTAGATAATTTGCCTAAAATATTTTCCAACCACCAAAACACTAGTTTCGGTTAAGCCTTTAAATTAAATCGTAAAAACGCGGAATTCGCACGTTTAAGGGGAGAAAAAGCAATTTGAAGTTTTGGGGGGGTGACACATGGAAAATTGGGATTTTTTGCACTTCCAACCACTAAAACCACCCTTAAACTTTTCCAAAGTACCACAAATTTATACTTCTTGGAAAATTCAGACGCTGATCTATCTATTAAGACAAAAATATTGCAAATCGGTTGGGAAATGTAGGTACAGTAATGCCATAAAGGGAAAAAGTTCCCAAAACCTGCCCCCCAAAAATATACTATCCTGCTTATTAGACCACTTAGAAGAATAACTTTTATTTTAATTTGTTTGTATACGCTCATGTATTGATTTTAAAGAGTAAAAAAAATTTTCTATTGTACACGTAGATTTTTATACAGAAAAGTTTGTTTTTTCGCTTTACTCCTATTTGAACCCTCATCAAAATTAGTGTATTTGTAAATAATGCTACAAATTTATATTTATCGTAAAGAATACACCGACAGCTAGAAAATGAGACCAAAATTTTGACAATCGGGTGAAAATTGTGGGTACAGTGAGCGATCAAAGCGAGAGATCTGCCAGGGAAATTGACGTGTTTTAGGGAAATTTAACTATATGCCTTCTAAACGTCATAAAATTAGTATTTTCATGCAAAGTACCACATATTTACCCTTGACGGAAACTACATAAAAGCAGCTATAAAATGACACCACAATTTTAACAATCGGATAGAAATTGCGGGCACAGTAAGCGTCCAAACCTGGAAATCTGCTCGAAAAGTGCACGTGTTCTGGAAACAGCCATTTCTACGCCTCCTACACGCTAGATAATTTGCCTAAAACATTTTCCGACCATCAAAACACTAGTTTGGGTTAAGCCTTTAAATTAAATCGTAAAAACGCGGAATTCGCACGTTTAAGGGGAGAAAAAGCAATTTGATGTTTTGGGGGGGTGACACATGGAAAATTGGGATTTTTTGCACTTCCAACTACTAAAACCACCCTTAAACTTTTCCAAAGTACCACAAATTTATACTTTTTGGAAAATTCAGACGCTGATCTATCTATTAAGACAAAAATATTGCAAATCGGTTGGGAAATGTAGGTACAGTAATGCCATAAAGGGAAAAAGTTCCCAAAACCTGCCCCCCAAAAATATACTATCTTGCTTATTAGACCACTTAGAAGAATAACTTTTATTTTAATTTGTTTGTATACGCTCATGTATTGATTTTAAAGAGTAAAAAAAAATTTCTATTGTACACGTCGATTTTTATACAGAAAAGTTTGTTTTTTCGCTTTACTCCTATTTGAACCCTCATCAAAATTAGTGTATTTGTAAATAATGCTACAAATTTATATTTATCGTAAAGAATACACCGACAGCTAGAAAATGAGACCAAAATTTTGACAATCGGGTGAAAATTGTGGGTACAGTGAGCGATCAAAGCGAGAAATCTGCCAGGGAAATTGACGTGTTTTAGGGAAATTTAACTATATGCCTTCTAAACGTCATAAAATTAGTATTTTCATGCAAAGGACCACATATTTACCCTTGGCGGAAACTACATAAAAGCAGCTATAAAATGACACCCTAATTTTCACAAGCGGATAGAAATTGCGGGCACAGTAAGCGACCAAACCTGGAAATCTGCTCGAAAAGTGCACGTGTTCTGGAAACAGCCATTTCTACGCCTCCTACATGCTAGATAATTTGCCTAAAACATTTTCCTAGTTTGGGTTAAGCCTTTAAATTAAATCGTAAAAACGCGGAATTCGCACGTTTAAGGGGAGAAAAAGCAATTTGAAGTTTTGGGGGGGTGACACATGGAAAATTGGGATTTTTTGCACTTCCAACCACTAAAACCACCCTTAAACTTTTCCAAAGTACCACAAATTTATACTTTTTGGAAAATTCAGACGCTGATCTATCTATTAAGACAAAAATATTGCAAATCGGTTGGGAAATGTAGGTACAGTAATGCCATAAAGGGAAAAAGTTCCCAAAACCTGCCTCCCAAAAATATACTATCTTGCTTATTAGACCACTTAGAAGAATAACTTTTATTTTAATTTGTTTGTATACGCTCATGTATTGATTTTAAAGAGTAAAAAAAATTTTCTATTGTACACGTAGATTTTTATACAGAAAAGTTTGTTTTTTCGCTTTACTCCTATTTGAACCCTCATCAAAATTAGTGTATTTGTAAATAATGCTACAAATTTATATTTATCGTAAAGAATACACCGACAGCTAGAAAATGAGACCAAAATTTTGACAATCGGGTGAAAATTGTGGGTACAGTGAGCGATCAAAGCGAGAGATCTGCCAGGGAAATTGACGTGTTTTAGGGAAATTTAACTATATGCCTTCTAAACGTCATAAAATTAGTATTTTCATGCAAAGTACCACATATTTGCCTTTGACGGAAACTACATAATAGCAGCTATAAAATGACACCACAATTTTAACAATCGGATAGAAATTGCGGGCACAGTAAGCGACCAAACCTGGAAATCTGCTCGAAAAGTGCACGTGTTCTAGAAACAGCCATTTCTACGCCTCCTACACGCTAGATAATTTGCCTAAAATATTTTCCAACCACCAAAACACTAGTTTGGGTTAAGCCTTTAAATTAAATCGTAAAAACGCGGAATTCGCACGTTTAAGGGGAGAAAAAGCAATTTGAAGTTTTGGGGGGGTGACACATGGAAAATTGGGATTTTTTGCACTTCCAACCACTAAAACCACCCTTAAACTTTTCCAAAGTACCACAAATTTATACTTTTTGGAAAATTCAGACGCTGATCTATCTATTAAGACAAAAATATTGCAAATCGGTTGGGAAATGTAGGTACAGTAATGCCATAAAGGGAAAAAGTTCCCAAAACCTGCCCCCCAAAAATATACTATCTTGCTTATTAGACCACTTAGAAGAATAACTTTTATTTTAATTTGTTTGTATACGCTCATGTATTGATTTTAAAGAGTAAAAAAAATTTTCTATTGTACACGTAGATTTTTATACAGAAAAGTTTGTTTTTTCGCTTTACTCCTATTTGAACCCTCATCAAAATTAGTGTATTTGTAAATAATGCTACAAATTTATATTTATCGTAAAGAATACACCGACAGCTAGAAAATGAGACCAAAATTTTGACAATCGGGTGAAAATTGTGGGTACAGTGAGCGATCAAAGCGAGAGATCTGCGAGGGAAATTGACGTGTTTTAGGGAAATTTAACTATATGCCTTCTAAACGTCATAAAATTAGTATTTTCATGCAAAGTACCACATATTTGTCTTTGACGGAAACTACATAATAGCAGCTATAAAATGACACCACAATTTTAACAATCGGATAGAAATTGCGGGCACAGTAAGCGACCAAACCTGGAAATCTGCTCGAAAAGTGCACGTGTTCTGGAAACAGCCATTTCTACGCCTCCTACACGCTAGATAATTTGCCTAAAACATTTTCCGACCACCAAAACACTAGTTTGGGTTAAGCCTTTAAATTAAATCGTAAAAACGCGGAATTCGCACGTTTAAGGGGAGAAAAAGCAATTTGAAGTTTTGGGGGGGTGACACATGGAAAATTGGGATTTTTTGCACTTCCAACTACTAAAACCACCCTTAAACTTTTCCAAAGTACCACAAATTTATACTTTTTGGAAAATTCAGACGCTGATCTATCTATTAAGACAAAAATATTGCAAATCGGTTGGGAAATGTAGGTACAGTAATGCCATAAAGGGAAAAAGTTCCCAAAACCTGCCCCCCAAAAATATACTATCTTGCTTATTAGACCACTTAGAAGAATAACTTTTATTTTAATTTGTTTGTATACGCTCATGTATTGATTTTAAGGGAGAAAAAAATTTTTCTATTGTACACGTAGATTTTTATACAGAAAAGTTTGTTTTTTCGCTTTACTCCTATTTGAACCCTCATCAAAATTAGTGTATTTGTAAATAATGCTACAAATTTATATTTATCGTAAAGAATACACCGACAGCTAGAAAATGAGACCAAAATTTTGACAATCGGGTGAAAATTGTGGGTACAGTGAGCGATCAAAGCGAGAGATCTGCGAGGGAAATTGACGTGTTTTAGGGAAATTTAACTATATGCCTTCTAAACGTCATAAAATTAGTATTTTCATGCAAAGTACCATATATTTGCCCTTGACGGAAACTACATAAAAGCAGCTATAAAATGACACCACAATTTTAACAATCGGATAGAAATTGCGGGCACAGTAAGCGACCAAACCTGGAAATCTGCTCGAAAAGTGCACGTGTTCTGGAAACAGCCATTTCTACGCCTCCTACACGCTAGATAATTTGCCTAAAACATTTTCCGACCACCAAAACACTAGTTCGGGTTAAGCCTTTAAATTAAATCGTAAAAACGCGGAATTCGCACGTTTAAGGGGAGAAAAGCAATTTGAAGTTTTGGGGGGGTGACACATGGAAAATTGGGATTTTTTGCGCTTCCAACTACTAAAACCACCCTTAAACTTTTCCAAAGTACCACAAATTTATACTTTTTGGAAAATTCAGACGCTGATCTATCTATTAAGACAAAAATATTGCAAATCGGTTGGGAAATGTAGGTACAGTAATGCCATAAAGGGAAAAAGTTCCCAAAACCTGCCCCCCAAAAATATACTATCTTGCTTATTAGACCACTTAGAAGAATAACTTTTATTTTAATTTGTTTGTATACGCTCATGTATTGATTTTAAAGAGTAAAAAAAAATTTCTATTGTACACGTAGATTTTTATACAGAAAAGTTTGTTTTTTCGCTTTACTCCTATTTGAACCCTCATCAAAATTAGTGTATTTGTAAATAATGCTACAAATTTATATTTATCGTAAAGAATACACCGACAGCTAGAAAATGAGACCAAAATTTTGACAATCGGGTGAAAATTGTGGGTACAGTGAGCGATCAAAGCGAGAGATCTGCCAGGGAAATTGACGTGTTTTAGGGAAATTTAACTATATGCCTTCTAAACGTCATAAAATTAGTATTTTCATGCAAAGTACCACATATTTGCCTTTGACGGAAACTACATAATAGCAGCTATAAAATGACACCACAATTTTAACAATCGGATAGAAATTGCGGGCACAGTAAGCGACCAAACCTGGAAATCTGCTCGAAAAGTGCACGTGTTCTAGAAACAGCCATTTCTACGCCTCCTACACGCTAGACAATTTGCCTAAAATATTTTCCAACCACCAAAACACTAGTTTGGGTTAAGCCTTTAAATTAAATCGTAAAAACGCGGAATTCGCACGTTTAAGGGGAGAAAAAGCAATTTGAAGTTTTGGGGGGGTGACACATGGAAAATTGGGATTTTTTGCACTTCCAACCACTAAAACCACCCTTAAACTTTTCCAAAGTACCACAAATTTATACTTTTTGGAAAATTCAGACGCTGATCTATCTATTAAGACAAAAATATTGCAAATCGGTTGGGAAATGTAGGTACAGTAATGCCATAAAGGGAAAAAGTTCCCAAAACCTGCCCCCCAAAAATATACTATCTTGCTTATTAGACCACTTAGAAGAATAACTTTTATTTTAATTTGTTTGTATACGCTCATGTATTGATTTTAAAGAGTAAAAAAAAATTTCTATTGTACACGTAGATTTTTATACAGAAAAGTTTGTTTTTTCGCTTTGCTCCTATTTGAACCCTCATCAAAATTAGTGTATTTGTAAATAATGCTACAAATTTATATTTATCGTAAAGAATACACCGGCAGCTAGAAAATGAGACCAAAATTTTGACAATCGGGTGAAAATTGTGGGTACAGTGAGCGATCAAAGCGAGAGATCTGCCAGGGAAATTGACGTGTTTTAGGGAAATTTAACTATATGCCTTCTAAACGTCATAAAATTAGTATTTTCATGCAAAGTACCACATATTTACCCTTGACGGAAACTACATAAAAGCAGCTATAAAATGACACCACAATTTTAACAATCGGATAGAAATGGCGGGCACAGTAAGCGTCCAAACCTGGAAATCTGCTCGAAAAGTGCACGTGTTCTGGAAACAGCCATTTCTACGCCTCCTACACGCTAGATAATTTGCCTAAAACATTTTCCGACCACCAAAACACTAGTTTGGGTTAAGCCTTTAAATTAAATCGTAAAAACGCGGAATTCGCACGTTTAAGGGGAGAAAAAGCAATTTGAAGTTTTGGGGGGGTGACACATGGAAAGTTGGGATTTTTTGCACTTCCAACCACTAAAACCACCCTTAAACTTTTCCAAAGTACCACAAATTTATACTTTTTGGAAAATTCAGACGCTGATCTATCTATTAAGACAAAAATATTGCAAATCGGTTGGGAAATGTAGGTACAGTAATGCCATAAAAGGAAAAATTTCCCAAAACCTGCCCCCCAAAAATATACTATCTTGCTTATTAGACCACTTAGAAGAATAACTTTTATTTTAATTTGTTTGTATACGCTCATGTATTGATTTTAAAGAGTAAAAAAAATTTCTATTGTACACGTAGATTTTTATACAGAAAAGTTTGTTTTTTCGCTTTACTCCTATTTGAACCCTCATAAAAATTAGTGTATTTGTAAATAATGCTACAAATTTATATTTATCGTAAAGAATACACCGACAGCTAGAAAATGAGACCAAAATTTTGACAATCGGGTGAAAATTGTGGGTACAGTGAGCGATCAAAGCGAGAGATCTGCGAGGGAAATTGACGTGTTTTAGGGAAATTTAACTATATGCCTTCTAAACGTCATAAAATTAGTATTTTCATGCAAAGTACCACATATTTGCCCTTGACGGAAACTACATAAAAGCAGCTATAAAATGACACCACAATTTTAACAATCGGATAGAAATTGCGGGCACAGTAAGCGACCAAACCTGGAAATCTGCTCGAAAAGTGCACGTGTTCTGGAAACAGCCATTTCTACGCCTCCTACACGCTAGATAATTTGCCTAAAACATTTTCCGACCACCAAAATACTAGTTTGGGTTAAGCCTTTAAATTAAATCGTAAAAACGCGGAATTCGCACGTTTAAGGGGAGAAAAAGCAATTTGAAGTTTTGGGGGGGGTGACACATGGAAAATTGGGATTTTTTGCACTTCCAACTACTAAAACCACCCTTAAACTTTTCCAAAGTACCACAAATTTATACTTTTTGGAAAATTCAGACGCTGATCTATCTATTAAGACAAAAATATTGCAAATCGGTTGGGAAATGTAGGTACAGTAATGCCATAAAGGGAAAAAGTTCCCAAAACCTGCCCCCCAAAAATATACTATCTTGCTTATTAGACCACTTAGAAGAATAACTTTTATTTTAATTTGTTTGTATACGCTCATGTATTGATTTTAAAGAGTAAAAAAAAATTTCTATTGTGCACGTAGATTTTTATACAGAAAAGTTTGTTTTTTCGCTTTACTCCTATTTGAACCCTCATAAAAATTAGTGTATTTGTAAATAATGCTACAAATTTATATTTATCGTAAAGAATACACCGACAGCTAGAAAATGAGACCAAAATTTTGACAATCGGGTGAAAATTGTGGGTACAGTGAGCGATCAAAGCGAGAGATCTGCCAGGGAAATTGACGTGTTTTAGGGAAATTTAACTATATGCCTTCTAAACGTCATAAAATCAGTATTTTCATGCAAAGTACCACATATTTGCCTTTGACGGAAACTAGATAATAGCAGCTATAAAATGACACCACAATTTTAACAATCGGATAGAAATTGCGGGCACAGTAAGCGACCAAACCTGGAAATCTGCTCGAAAAGTGCACGTGTTCTGGAAACAGCCATTTCTACGCCTCCTACACGCTAGATAATTTGCCTAAAATATTTTCCAACCACCAAAACACTAGTTTGGCTTAAGCCTTTAAATTAAATCGTAAAAACGCGGAATTCGCACGTTTAAGGGGAGAAAAAGCAATTTGAAGTTTTGGGGGGGTGACACATGGAAAATTGGGATTTTTTGCACTTCCAACCACTAAAACCACCCTTAAACTTTTCCAAAGTACCACAAATTTATACTTTTTGGAAAATTCAGACGCTGATCTATCTATTAAGACAAAAATATTGCAAATCGGTTGGGAAATGTAGGTACAGTAATGCCATAAAGGAAAAAAGTTCCCAAAACCTGCCCCCCAAAAATATACTATCTTGCTTATTAGACCACTTAGAAGAATAACTTTTATTTTTAATTTGTTTGTATACGCTCATGTATTGATTTTAAAGAGTAAAAAAAATTTCTATTGTACACGTAGATTTTTATACAGAAAAGTTTGTTTTTTCGCTTTACTCCTATTTGAACCCTCATCAAAATTAGTGTATTTGTAAATAATGCTACAAATTTATATTTATCGTAAAGAATACACCGACAGCTAGAAAATGAGACCAAAATTTTGACAATCGGGTGCAAATTGTGGGTACAGTGAGCGATCAAAGCGAGAGATCTGCCAGGGAAATTGACGTGTTTTAGGGAAATTTAACTATATGCCTTCTAAACGTCATAAAATTAGTATTTTCATGCAAAGTACCACATATTTGCCCTTGACGGAAACTACATAAAAGCAGCTATAAAATGACACCACAATTTTAACAATCGGATAGAAATTGCGGGCACAGTAAGCGACCAAACCTGGAAATCTGCTCGAAAAGTGCACGTGTTCTGGCAACAGCCATTTCTACGCCTCTTACACGCTAGATAATTTGCCTAAAACATTTTCCGACCACCAAAACACTAGTTTGGGTTAAGCCTTTAAATTGAATCGTAAAAACGCGGAATTCGCACGTTTAAGGGGAGAAAAAGCAATTTGAAGTTTTGGGGGGGTGACACATGGAAAGTTGGGATTTTTTGCACTTCCAACCACTAAAACCACCCTTAAACTTTTCCAAAGTACCACAAATTTATACTTTTTGGAAAATTCAGACGCTGATCTATCTATTAAGACAAAAATATTGCAAATCGGTTGGGAAATGTAGGTACAGTAATGCCATAAAGGGAAAAAGTTCCCAAAACCTGCCCCCCAAAAATATACTATCTTGCTTATTAGACCACTTAGAAGAATAACTTTTATTTTAATTTGTTTGTATACGCTCATGTATTGATTTTAAAGAGTAAAAAAAATTTTCTATTGTACACGTAGATTTTTATACAGAAAAGTTTGTTTTTTCGCTTTACTCCTATTTGAACCCTCATCAAAATTAGTGTATTTGTAAATAATGCTACAAATTTATATTTATCGTAAAGAATACACCGACAGCTAGAAAATGAGACCAAAATTTTGACAATCGGGTGAAAATTGTGGGTACAGTGAGCGATCAAAGCGAGAGATCTGCCAGGAAAATTGACGTGTTTTAGGGAAATTTAACTATATGCCTTCTAAACGTCATAAAATTAGTATTTTCATGCAAAGTACCAAATCTTTGCCTTTGACGGAAACTACATAATAGCAGCTATAAAATGACACCACAATTTTAACAATCGGATAGAAATTGCGGGCACAGTAAGCGACCAAACCTGGAAATCTGCTCGAAAAGTGCACGTGTTCTAGAAACAGCCATTTCTACGCCTCCTACACGCTAGATAATTTGCCTAAAATATTTTCCAACCACCAAAACACTAGTTTGGGTTAAGCCTTTAAATTAAATCGTAAAAACGCGGAATTCGCACGTTTAAGGGGAGAAAAAGCAATTTGAAGTTTTGGGGGGTGACACATGGAAAATTGGGATTTTTTGCACTTCCAACCACTAAAACCACCCTTAAACTTTTCCAAAGTACCACAAATTTATACTTTTTGGAAAATTCAGACGCTGATCTATCTATTAAGACAAAAATATTGCAAATCGGTTGGGAAATGTAGGTACAGTAATGCCATAAAGGGAAAAAGTTCCCAAAACCTGCCCCCCAAAAATATACTATCTTGCTTATTAGACCACTTAGAAGAATAACTTTTATTTTAATTTGTTTGTATACGCTCATGTATTGATTTTAAAGAGTAAAAAAAATTTTCTATTGTACACGTAGATTTTTATACAGAAAAGTTTGTTTTTTCGCTTTACTCCTATTTGAACCCTCATCAAAATTAGTGTATTTGTAAATAATGCTACAAATTTATATTTATCGTAAAGAATACACCGACAGCTAGAAAATGAGACCAAAATTTTGACAATCGGGTGAAAATTGTGGGTACAGTGAGCGATCAAAGCGAGAGATCTGCCAGGGAAATTGACGTGTTTTAGGGAAATTTAACTATATGCCTTCTAAACGTCATAAAATGAGTATTTTCATGCAAAGTACCACATATTTACCTTTCGCGGAAACTACATAAAAGCAGCTATAAAATGACACCACAATTTTAACAATCGGATAGAAATTGCGGGCACAGTAAGCGACCAAACCTGGAAATCTGCTCGAAAAGTGCACGTGTTCTGGAAACAGCCATTTCTACGCCTCCTACACGCTAGATAATTTGCCTAAAACATTTTCCGACCACCAAAACACTAGTTTGGGTTAAGCCTTTAAATTAAATCGTAAAAACGCGGAATTCGCACGTTTAAGGGGAGAAAAAGCAATTTGAAGTTTTGGGGGGGTGACACATGGAAAATTGGGATTTTTTGCACTTCCAACCACTAAAACCACCCTTAAACTTTTCCAAAGTACCACAAATTTATACTTTTTGGAAAATTCAGACGCTGATCTATCTATTAAGACAAAAATATTGCAAATCGGTTGGGAAATGTAGGTACAGTAATGCCATAAAGGAAAAAAGTTCCCAAAACCTGCCCCCCAAAAATATACTATCTTGCTTATTAGACCACTTAGAAGAATAACTTTTATTTTTAATTTGTTTGTATACGCTCATGTATTGATTTTAAAGAGTAAAAAAAAATTTCTATTGTACACGTAGATTTTTATACAGAAAAGTTTGTTTTTTCGCTTTACTCCTATTTGAACCCTCATCAAAATTAGTGTATTTGTAAATAATGCTACAAATTTATATTTATCGTAAAGAATACACCGACAGCTAGAAAATGAGACCAAAATTTTGACAATCGGGTGCAAATTGTGGGTACAGTGAGCGATCAAAGCGAGAGATCTGCCAGGGAAATTGACGTGTTTTAGGGAAATTTAACTATATGCCTTCTAAACGTCATAAAATTAGTATTTTCATGCAAAGTACCACATATTTGCCCTTGACGGAAACTACATAAAAGCAGCTATAAAATGACACCACAATTTTAACAATCGGATAGAAATTGCGGGCACAGTAAGCGACCAAACCTGGAAATCTGCTCGAAAAGTGCACGTGTTCTGGCAACAGCCATTTCTACGCCTCTTACACGCTAGATAATTTGCCTAAAACATTTTCCGACCACCAAAACACTAGTTTGGGTTAAGCCTTTAAATTAAATCGTAAAAACGCGGAATTCGCACGTTTAAGGGGAGAAAAAGCAATTTGAAGTTTTGGGGGGTGACACATGGAAAATTGGGATTTTTTGCACTTCCAACCACTAAAACCACCCTTAAACTTTTCCAAAGTACCACAAATTTATACTTTTTGGAAAATTCAGACGCTGATCTATCTATTAAGACAAAAATATTGCAAATCGGTTGGGAAATGTAGGTACAGTAATGCCATAAAGGGAAAAAGTTCCCAAAACCTGCCCCCCAAAAATATACTATCTTGCTTATTAGACCACTTAGAAGAATAACTTTTATTTTAATTTGTTTGTATACGCTCATGTATTGATTTTAAAGAGTAAAAAAAATTTTCTATTGTACACGTAGATTTTTATACAGAAAAGTTTGTTTTTTCGCTTTACTCCTATTTGAACCCTCATCAAAATTAGTGTATTTGTAAATAATGCTACAAATTTATATTTATCGTAAAGAATACACCGACAGCTAGAAAATGAGACCAAAATTTTGACAATCGGGTGAAAATTGTGGGTACAGTGAGCGATCAAAGCGAGAGATCTGCCAGGGAAATTGACGTGTTTTAGGGAAATTTAACTATATGCCTTCTAAACGTCATAAAATTAGTATTTTCATGCAAAGTACCACATATTTACCTTTCGCGGAAACTACATAAAAGCAGCTATAAAATGACACCACAATTTTAACAATCGGATAGAAATTGCGGGCACAGTAAGCGACCAAACCTGGAAATCTGCTCGAAAAGTGCACGTGTTCTGGAAACAGCCATTTCTACGCCTCCTACACGCTAGATAATTTGCCTAAAACATTTTCCGACCACCAAAACACTAGTTTGGGTTAAGCCTTTAAATTAAATCGTAAAAACGCGGAATTCGCACGTTTAAGGGGAGAAAAAGCAATTTGAAGTTTTGGGGGGGTGACACATGGAAAATTGGGATTTTTTGCACTTCCAACCACTAAAACCACCCTTAAACTTTTCCAAAGTACCACAAATTTATACTTTTTGGAAAATTCAGACGCTGATCTATCTATTAAGACAAAAATATTGCAAATCGGTTGGGAAATGTAGGTACAGTAATGCCATAAAGGGAAAAAGTTCCCAAAACCTGCCCCCCAAAAATATACTATCTTGCTTATTAGACCACTTAGAAGAATAACTTTTATTTTAATTTGTTTGTATACGCTCATGTATTGATTTTAAAGAGTAAAAAAAATTTTCTATTGTACACGTAGATTTTTATACAGAAAAGTTTGTTTTTTCGCTTTACTCCTATTTGAACCCTCATCAAAATTAGTGTATTTGTAAATAATGCTACAAATTTATATTTATCGTAAAGAATACACCGACAGCTAGAAAATGAGACCAAAATTTTGACAATCGGGTGAAAATTGTGGGTACAGTGAGCGATCAAAGCGAGAGATCTGCCAGGGAAATTGACGTGTTTTAGGGAAATTTAACTATATGCCTTCTAAACGTCATAAAATTAGTATTTTCATGCAAAGTACCACATATTTGTCTTTGACGGAAACTACATAATAGCAGCTATAAAATGACACCACAATTTTAACAATCGGATAGAAATTGCGGGCACAGTAAGCGACCAAACCTGGAAATCTGCTCGAAAAGTGCACGTGTTCTGGAAACAGCCATTTCTACGCCTCCTACACGCTAGATAATTTGCCTAAAACATTTTCCGACCACCAAAACACTAGTCTAGGTTAAGCCTTTAAATTAAATCGTAAAAACGCGGAATTCGCGCGTTTAAGGGGAGAAAAAGCAATTTGAAGTTTTGGGGGGGTGACACATGGAAAATTGGGATTTTTTGCACTTCCAACTACTAAAACCACCCTTAAACTTTTCCAAAGTACCACAAATTTATACTTTTTGGAAAATTCAGACGCTGATCTATCTATTAAGACAAAAATATTGCAAATCGGTTGGGAAATGTAGGTACAGTAATGCCATAAAGGGAAAAAGTTCCCAAAACCTGCCCCCCAAAAATATACTATCTTGCTTATTAGACCACTTAGAAGAATCACTTTTATTTTAATTTGTTTGTATACGCTCATGTATTGATTTTAAAGGGTAAAAAAAATTTCTATTGTACACGTAGATTTTTATACAGAAAAGTTTGTTTTTTCGCTTTACTCCTATTTGAACCCTCATAAAAATTAGTGTATTTGTAAATAATGCTACAAATTTATATTTATCGTAAAGAATACACCAACAGCTAGAAAATGAGACCAAAATTTTGACAATCGGGTGAAAATTGTGGGTACAGTGAGCGATCAAAGCGAGAGATCTGCCAGGGAAATTGACGTGTTTTAGGGAAATTTAACTATATGCCTTCTAAACGTCATAAAATTAGTATTTTCATGCAAAGTACCACATATTTGCCCTTGACGGAAACTACATAAAAGCAGCTATAAAATGACACCACAATTTTAACAATCGGATAGCAATTGCGGGCACAGTAAGCGACCAAACCTGAAAAATCTGCTCGAAAAGTGCACGTGTTCTGGAAACAGCCATTTCTACGCCTCCTACATGCTAGATAATTTGCCTAAAACATTTTCCGACCACCAAAACACTAGCTTGGGTTAAGCCTTTAAATTAAATCGTAAAAACGCGGAATTCGCACGTTTAAGGGGAGAAAAAGCAATTTGAAGTTTTGGGGGGGTGACACATGGAAAATTGGGATTTTTTGCACTTCCAACCACTAAAACCACCCTTAAACTTTTCCAAAGTACCACAAATTTATACTTTTTGGAAAATTCAGACGCTGATCTATCTATTAAGACAAAAATATTGCAAATCGGTTGGGAAATGTAGGTACAGTAATGCCATAAAGGGAAAAAGTTCCCAAAACCTGCCCCCCAAAAATATACTATCTTGCTTATTAGACCACTTAGAAGAATAACTTTTATTTTAATTTGTTTGTATACGCTCATGTATTGATTTTAAAGAGTAAAAAAAAATTTCTATTGTACACGTAGATTTTTATACAGAAAAGTTTGTTTTTTCGCTTTACTCCTATTTGAACCCTCATAAAAATTAGTGTATTTGTAAATAATGCTACAAATTTATATTTATCGTAAAGAATACACCGACAGCTAGAAAATGAGACCAAAATTTTGACAATCGGGTGAAAATTGTGGGTACAGTGAGCGATCAAAGCGAGAGATCTGCCAGGGAAATTGACGTGTTTTAGGGAAATTTAACTATATGCCTTCTAAACGTCATAAAATTAGTATTTTCATGCAAAGTACCACATATTTGCCCTTGACGGAAACTACATAAAAGCAGCTATAAAATGACACCACAATTTTAACAATCGGATAGAAATTGCGGGCACAGTAAGCGTCCAAACCTGGAAATCTGCTCGAAAAGTGCACGTGTTCTGGAAACAGCCATTTCTACGCCTCCTACACGCTAGATAATTTGCCTAAAACATTTTCCGACCATCAAAACACTAGTTTGGGTTAAGCCTTTAAATTAAATCGTAAAAACGCGGAATTCGCACGTTTAAGGGGAGAAAAAGCAATTTGAAGTTTTGGGGGGGTGACACATGGAAAATTGGGATTTTTTGCACTTCCAACCACTAAAACCACCCTTAAACTTTTCTAAAGTACCACAAATTTATACTTTTTGGAAAATTCAGACGCTGATCTATCTATTAAGACAAAAATATTGCAAATCGGTTGGGAAATGTAGGTACAGTAATGCCATAAAGGGAAAAAGTTCCCAAAACCTGCCCCCCAAAAATATACTATCTTGCTTATTAGACCACTTAGAAGAATAACTTTTATTTTAATTTGTTTGTATACGCTCATGTATTGATTTTAAAGAGTAAAAAAAAATTTCTATTGTACACGTAGATTTTTATACAGAAAAGTTTGTTTTTTCGCTTTACTCCTATTTGAACCCTCATAAAAATTAGTGTATTTGTAAATAATGCTACAAATTTATATTTATCGTAAAGAATACACCGACAGCTAGAAAATGAGACCAAAATTTTGACAATCGGGTGAAAATTGTGGGTACAGTGAGCGATCAAAGCGAGAGATCTGCCAGGGAAATTGACGTGTTTTAGGGAAATTTAACTATATGCCTTCTAAACGTCATAAAATTAGTATTTTCATGCAAAGTACCACATATTTACCCTTGGCGGAAACTACATAAAAGCAGCTATAAAATGACACCACAATTTTAACAATCGGATAGAAATTGCGGGCACAGTAAGCGACCAAACCTGGAAATCTGCTCGAAAAGTGCACGTGTTCTGGAAACAGCCATTTCTACGCCTCCTACATGCTAGATAATTTGCCTAAAACATTTTCCGACCACCAAAACACTAGTTTGGGTTAAGCCTTTAAATTAAATCGTAAAAACGCGGAATTCGCACGTTTAAGGGGAGAAAAAGCAATTTGAAGTTTTGGGGGGGTGACACATGGAAAATTGGGATTTTTTGCACTTCCAACCACTAAAACCACCCTTAAACTTTTCCAAAGTACCACAAATTTATACTTTTTGGAAAATTCAGACGCTGATCTATCTATTAAGACAAAAATATTGCAAATCGGTTGGGAAATGTAGGTACAGTAATGCCATAAAGGGAAAAAGTTCC
This sequence comes from Odontomyia ornata, assembly GCA_963969285.1. Lineage (NCBI taxonomy): Eukaryota > Metazoa > Arthropoda > Insecta > Diptera > Stratiomyidae > Odontomyia > Odontomyia ornata. The sequence continues at coordinate 435,441,438 of OZ017739.1, read as the reverse complement.
CAAAACCTGCCCCCCAAAAATATACTATCTTGCTTATTAGACCACTTAGAAGAATAACTTTTATTTTAATTTGTTTGTATACGCTCATGTATTGATTTTAAAGAGTAAAAAAAATTTTCTATTGTACACGTAGATTTTTATGCAGAAAAGTTTGTTTTTTCGCTTTACTCCTATTTGAACCCTCATCAAAATTAGTGTATTTGTAAATAATGCTACAAATTTATATTTATCGTAAAGAATACACCGACAGCTAGAAAATGAGACCAAAATTTTGACAATCGGGTGAAAATTGTGGGTACAGTGAGCGATCAAAGCGAGAGATCTGCCAGGGAAATTGACGTGTTTTAGGGAAATTTAACTATATGCCTTCTAAACGTCATAAAATTAGTATTTTCATGCAAAGTACCACATATTTGCCCTTGACGGAAACTACATAAAAGCAGCTATAAAATGACACCACAATTTTAACAATCGGATAGAAATTGCGGGCACAGTAAGCGACCAAACCTGGAAATCTGCTCGAAAAGTGCACGTGTTCTGGAAACAGCCATTTCTACGCCTCCTACACGCTAGATAATTTGCCTAAAACATTTTCCGACCACCAAAACACTAGTTTGGGTTAAGCCTTTAAATTAAATCGTAAAAACGCGGAATTCGCACGTTTAAGGGGAGAAAAAGCAATTTGAAGTTTTGGGGGGGTGACACATGGAAAGTTGGGATTTTTTGCACTTCCAACCACTAAAACCACCCTTAAACTTTTCCAAAGTACCACAAATTTATACTTTTTGGAAAATTCAGACGCTGATCTATCTATTAAGACAAAAATATTGCAAATCGGTTGGGAAATGTAGGTACAGTAATGCCATAAAGGGAAAAAGTTCCCAAAACCTGCCCCCCAAAATTATACTATCTTGCTTATTAGACCACTTAGAAGAATAACTTTTATTTTAATTTGTTTGTATACGCTCATGTATTGGTTTTAAAGAGTAAAAAAAATTTTCTATTGTACACGTAGATTTTTATACAGAAAAGTTTGTTTTTTCGCTTTACTCCTATTTGAACCCTCATAAAAATTAGTGTATTTGTAAATAATGCTACAAATTTATATTTATCGTAAAGAATACACCGACAGCTAGAAAATGAGACCAAAATTTTGACAATCGGGTGAAAATTGTGGGTACAGTGAGCGATCAAAGCGAGAGATCTGCCAGGGAAATTGACGTGTTTTAGGGAAATTTAACTATATGCCTTCTAAACGTCATAAAATTAGTATTTTCATGCAAAGTACCACATATTTGCCCTTGACGGAAACTACATAAAAGCAGCTATAAAATGACACCACAATTTTAACAATCGGATAGAAATTGCGGGCACAGTAAGCGTCCAAACCTGGAAATCTGCTCGAAAAGTGCACGTGTTCTGGAAACAGCCATTTCTACGCCTCCTACACGCTAGATAATTTGCCTAAAACATTTTCCGACCACCAAAACACTAGTTTGGGTTAAGCCTTTAAATTAAATCGTAAAAACGCGGAATTCGCACGTTTAAGGGGAGAAAAAGCAATTTGAAGTTTTGGGGGGGTGACACATGGAAAATTGGGATTTTTTGCACTTCCAACTACTAAAACCACCCTTAAACTTTTCCAAAGTACCACAAATTTATACTTTTTGGAAAATTCAGACGCTGATCTATCTATTAAGACAAAAATATTGCAAATCGGTTGGGAAATGTAGGTACAGTAATGCCATAAAGGGAAAAAGTTCCCAAAACCTGCCCCCCAAAAATATACTATCTTGCTTATTAGACCACTTAGAAGAATAACTTTTATTTTAATTTGTTTGTATACGCTCATGTATTGATTTTAAAGAGTAAAAAAAAATTTCTATTGTACACGTAGATTTTTATACAGAAAAGTTTGTTTTTTCGCTTTACTCCTATTTGAACCCTCATAAAAATTAGTGTATTTGTAAATAATGCTACAAATTTATATTTATCGTAAAGAATACACCGACAGCTAGAAAATGAGACCAAAATTTTGACAATCGGGTGAAAATTGTGGGTACAGTGAGCGATCAAAGCGAGAGATCTGCCAGGGAAATTGACGTGTTTTAGGGAAATTTAACTATATGCCTTCTAAACGTCATAAAATTAGTATTTTCATGCAAAGTACCACATCTTTACCTTTCGCGGAAACTACATAAAAGCAGCTATAAAATGACACCACAATTTTAACAATCGGATAGAAATTGCGGGCACAGTAAGCGTCCAAACCTGGAAATCTGCTCGAAAAGTGCACGTGTTCTGGAAACAGCCATTTCTACGCCTCCTACACGCTAGATAATTTGCCTAAAACATTTTCCGACCACCAAAACACTAGCTTGGGTTAAGCCTTTAAATTAAATCGTAAAAACGCGGAATTCGCACGTTTAAGGGGAGAAAAAGCAATTTGAGGTTTTGGGGGGTGACACATGGAAAATTGGGATTTTTTGCACTTCCAACTACTAAAACCACCCTTAAACTTTTCCAAAGTACCACAAATTTATACTTTTTGGAAAATTCAGACGCTGATCTATCTATTAAGACAAAAATATTGCAAATCGGTTGGGAAATGTAGGTACAGTAATGCCATAAAGGGAAAAAGTTCCCAAAACCTGCCCCCCAAAAATATACTATCTTGCTTATTAGACCACTTAGAAGAATAACTTTTATTTTAATTTGTTTGTATACGCTCATGTATTGATTTTAAAGAGTAAAAAAAATTTTCTATTGTACACGTAGATTTTTATACAGAAAAGTTTGTTTTTTCGCTTTACTCCTATTTGAACCCTCATAAAAATTAGTGTATTTGTAAATAATGCTACAAATTTATATTTATCGTAAAGAATACACCGACAGCTAGAAAATGAGACCAAAATTTTGACAATCGGGTGAAAATTGTGGGTACAGTGAGCGATCAAAGCGAGAGATCTGCCAGGGAAATTGACGTGTTTTAGGGAAATTTAACTATATGCCTTCTAAACGTCATAAAATTAGTATTTTCATGCAAAGTACCACATATTTACCTTTCGCGGAAACTACATAAAAGCAGCTATAAAATGACATCACAATTTTAACAATCGGATAGAAATTGCGGGCACAGTAAGCGACCAAACCTGGAAATCTGCTCGAAAAGTGCACGTGTTCTGGAAACAGCCATTTCTACGCCTCCTACATGCTAGATAATTTGCCTAAAACATTTTCCGACCACCAAAACACTAGTTTGGGTTAAGCCTTTAAATTAAATCGTAAAAACGCGGAATTCGCACGTTTAAGGGGAGAAAAAGCAATTTGAAGTTTTGGGGGGGTGACACATGGAAAATTGGGATTTTTTGCACTTCCAACCACTAAAACCACCCTTAAACTTTTCCAAAGTACCACAAATTTATACTTTTTGGAAAATTCAGACGCTGATCTATCTATTAAGACAAAAATATTGCAAATCGGTTGGGAAATGTAGGTACAGTAATGCCATAAAGGGAAAAAGTTCCCAAAACCTGCCCCCCAAAATTATACTATCTTGCTTATTAGACCACTTAGAAGAATAACTTTTATTTTAATTTGTTTGTATACGCTCATGTATTGATTTTAAAGAGTAAAAAAAATTTTCTATTGTACACGTAGATTTTTATACAGAAAAGTTTGTTTTTTCGCTTTACTCCTATTTGAACCCTCATAAAAATTAGTGTATTTGTAAATAATGCTACAAATTTATATTTATCGTAAAGAATACACCGACAGCTAGAAAATGAGACCAAAATTTTGACAATCGGGTGAAAATTGTGGGTACAGTGAGCGATCAAAGCGAGAGATCTGCCAGGGAAATTGACGTGTTTTAGGGAAATTTAACTATATGCCTTCTAAACGTCATAAAATTAGTATTTTCATGCAAAGTACCACATATTTGCCTTTGACGGAAACTACATAATAGCAGCTATAAAATGACACCACAATTTTAACAATCGGATAGAAATTGCGGGCACAGTAAGCGACCAAACCTGGAAATCTGCTCGAAAAGTGTACGTGTTCTAGAAACAGCCATTTCTACGCCTCCTACACGCTAGATAATTTGCCTTAAACATTTTCCGACCACCAAAACACTAGCTTGGGTTAAGCCTTTAAATTAAATCGTAAAAACGCGGAATTCGCACGTTTAAGGGGAGAAAAAGCAATTTGAAGTTTTGGGGGGGTGACACATGGAAAATTGGGATTTTTTGCACTTCCAACCACTAAAACCACCCTTAAACTTTTCCAAAGTACCACAAATTTATACTTTTTGGAAAATTCAGACGCTGATCTATCTATTAAGACAAAAATATTGCAAATCGGTTGGGAAATGTAGGTACAGTAATGCCATAAAGGGAAAAAGTTCCCAAAACCTGCCCCCCAAAATTATACTATCTTGCTTATTAGACCACTTAGAAGAATAACTTTTATTTTAATTTGTTTGTATACGCTCATGTATTGATTTTAAAGAGTAAAAAAAATTTTCTATTGTACACGTAGATTTTTATACAGAAAAGTTTGTTTTTTCGCTTTACTCCTATTTGAACCCACATAAAAATTAGTGTATTTGTAAATAATGCTACAAATTTATATTTATCGTAAAGAATACACCGACAGCTAGAAAATGAGACCAAAATTTTGACAATCGGGTGAAAATTGTGGGTACAGTGAGCGATCAAAGCGAGAGATCTGCCAGGGAAATTGACGTGTTTTAGGGAAATTTAACTATATGCCTTCTAAACGTCATAAAATTAGTATTTTCATGCAAAGTACCACATATTTGCCCTTGACGGAAACTACATAAAAGCAGCTATAAAATGACACCACAATTTTAACAATCGGATAGAAATTGCGGGCACAGTAAGCGACCAAACCTGGAAATCTGCTCGAAAAGTGCACGTGTTCTGGAAACAGCCATTTCTACGCCTCCTACACGCTAGATAATTTGCCTAAAACATTTTCCGACCACCAAAACACTAGCTTGGGTTAAGCCTTTAAATTAAATCGTAAAAACGCGGAATTCGCACGTTTAAGGGGAGAAAAAGCAATTTGAAGTTTTGGGGGGGTGACACATGGAAAATTGGGATTTTTTGCACTTCCAACCACTAAAACCACCCTTAAACTTTTCCAAAGTACCACAAATTTATACTTTTTGAAAAATTCAGACGCTGATCTATCTATTAAGACAAAAATATTGCAAATCGGTTGGGAAATGTAGGTACAGTAATGCCATAAAGGGAAAAAGTTCCCAAAACCTGCCCCCAAAAATATACTATCTTGCTTATTAGACCACTTAGAAGAATAACTTTTATTTTAATTTGTTTGTATACGCTCATGTATTGATTTTAAAGAGTAAAAAAAATTTCTATTGTACACGTAGATTTTTATACAGAAAAGTTTGTTTTTTCGCTTTACTCCTATTTGAACCCTCATAAAAATTAGTGTATTTGTAAATAATGCTACAAATTTATATTTATCGTAAAGAATACACCGACAGCTAGAAAATGAGACCAAAATTTTGACAATCGGGTGAAAATTGTGGGTACAGTGAGCGATCAAAGCGAGAGATCTGCCAGGGAAATTGACGTGTTTTAGGGAAATTTAAGTCTATGCCTTCTAAACGTCATAAAATTAGTATTTTCATGCAAAGTACCACATATTTGCCTTTGACGAAAACTACATAAAAGCAGCTATAAAATGACACCACAATTTTAACAATCGGATAGAAATTGCGGGCACAGTAAGCGTCCAAACCTGGAAATCTGCTCGAAAAGTGCACGTGTTCTGGAAACAGCCATTTCTACGCCTCCTACACGCTAGATAATTTGCCTAAAACATTTTCCGACCACCAAAACACTAGTTCGGGTTAAGCCTTTAAATTAAATCGTAAAAACGCGGAATTCGCACGTTTAAGGGGAGAAAAAGCAATTTGAAGTTTTGGGGGGATGACACATGGAAAATTGGGATTTTTTGCACTTCCAACTACTAAAACCACCCTTAAACTTTTCCAAAGTACCACAAATTTATACTTTTTGGAAAATTCAGACGCTGATCTATCTATTAAGACAAAAATATTGCAAATCGGTTGGGAAATGTAGGTACAGTAATGCCATAAAGGGAAAAAGTTCCCAAAACCTGCCCCCCAAAATTATACTATCTTGCTTATTAGACCACTTAGAAGAATAACTTTTATTTTAATTTGTTTGTATACGCTCATGTATTGATTTTAAAGAGTAAAAAAAATTTCTATTGTACACGTAGATTTTTATACAGAAAAGTTTGTTTTTTCGCTTTACTCCTATTTGAACCCTCATAAAAATTAGTGTATTTGTAAATAATGCTACAAATTTATATTTATCGTAAAGAATACACCGACAGCTAGAAAATGAGACCAAAATTTTGACAATCGGGTGAAAATTGTGTGTACAGTGAGCGATCAAAGCGAGAGATCTGCCAGGGAAATTGACGTGTTTTAGGGAAATTTAACTATATGCCTTCTAAACGTCATGAACATTAGTATTTTCATGCAAAGTACCACATATTTGCCCTTGACGGAAACTACATAAAAGCAGCTATAAATGACACCACAATTTTAACAATCGGATAGAAATTGCGGGCACAGTAAGCGACCAAACCTGGAAATCTGCTCGAAAAGTGCACGTGTTCTGGAAACAGCCATTTCTACGCCTCCTACACGCTAGATAATTTGCCTAAAACATTTTCCGACCACCAAAACACTAGTTTGGGTTAAGCCTTTAAATTAAATCGTAAAAACGCGGAATTCGCACGTTTAAGGGGAGAAAAAGCAATTTGAAGTTTTGGGGGGGTGACACATGGAAAATTGGGATTTTTTGCACTTCCAACCACTAAAACCACCCTTAAACTTTTCCAAAGTACCACAAATTTATACTTTTTGGAAAATCCAGACGCTGATCTATCTATTAAGACAAAAATATTGCAAATCGGTTGGGAAATGTAGGTACAGTAATGCCGTAAAGGGAAAAAGTTCCCAAAACCTGCCCCCCAAAAATATACTATCTTGCTTATTAGACCACTTAGAAGAATAACTTTTATTTTAATTTGTTTGTATACGCTCATGTATTGATTTTAAAGAGTAAAAAAATTTTCTATTGTACACGTAGATTTTTATACAGAAAAGTTTGTTTTTTCGCTTTACTCCTATTTGAACCCTCATAAAAATTAGTGTATTTGTAAATAATGCTACAAATTTATATTTATCGTAAAGAATACACCGACAGCTAGAAAATGAGACCAAAATTTTGACAATCGGGTGAAAATTGTGGGTACAGTGAGCGATCAAAGCGAGAGATCTGCCAGGGAAATTGACGTGTTTTAGGGAAATTTAACTATATGCCTTCTAAACGTCATAAAATTAGTATTTTCATGCAAAGTACCACATATTTGCCTTTGACGGAAACTACATAATAGCAGCTATAAAATGACACCACAATTTTAACAATCGGATAGAAATTGCGGGCACAGTAAGCGACCAAACCTGGAAATCTGCTCGAAAAGTGCACGTTATCTGGAAACAGCCATTTCTACGCCTCCTACACGCTAGATAATTTGCCTAAAACATTTTCCGACCACCAAAACACTAGTTCGGGTTAAGCCTTTAAATTAAATCGTAAAAACGCGGAATTCGCACGTTTAAGGGGAGAAAAAGCAACTTGAAGTTTTGGGGGGGTGACACATGGAAAATTGGGATTTTTTGCACTTCCAACTACTAAAACCACCCTTAAACTTTTCCAAAGTACCACAAATTTATACTTTTTGGAAAATTCAGACGCTGATCTATCTATTAAGACAAAAATATTGCAAATCGGTTGGGAAATGTAGGTACAGTAATGCCATAAAGGGAAAAAGTTCCCAAAACCTGCCCCCCAAAAATATACTATCTAGCTTATTAGGCCACTTAGAAGAATAACTTTTATTTTAATTTGTTTGTATACGCTCATGTATTGATTTTAAAGAGTAAAAAAAATTTTCTATTGTACACGTAGATTTTTATACAGAAAAGTTTGTTTTTTCGCTTTACTCCTATTTGAACCCTCATAAAAATTAGTGTATTTGTAAATAATGCTACAAATTTATATTTATCGTAAAGAATACACCGACAGCTAGAAAATGAGACCAAAATTTTGACAATCGGGTGAAAATTGTGGGTACAGTGAGCGATCAAAGCGAGAGATCTGCCAGGGAAATTGACGTGTTTTAGGGAAATTTAACTATATGCCTTCTAAACGTCATAAAATTAGTATTTTCATGCAAAGTACCACATATTTACCTTTCGCGGAAACTACATAAAAGCAGCTATAAAATGACACCACAATTTTAACAATCGGATAGAAATTGCGGGCACAGTAAGCGACCAAACCTGGAAATCTGCTCGAAAAGTGCACGTGTTCTAGAAACAGCCATTTCTACGCCTCCTACACGCTAGATAATTTGCCTAAAATATTTTCCGACCACCAAAACACTAGTTTGGGTTAAGCCTTTAAATTAAATCGTAAAAACGCGGAATTCGCACGTTTAAGGGGAGAAAAAGCAATTTGAAGTTTTGGGGGGGTGACACATGGAAAATTGGGATTTTTTGCACTTCCAACCACTAAAACCACCCTTAAACTTTTCCAAAGTACCACAAATTTATACTTTTTGGAAAATTCAGACGCTGATCTATCTATTAAGACAAAAATATTGCAAATCGGTTGGGAAATGTAGGTACAGTAATGCCATAAAGGGAAAAAGTTCCCAAAACCTGCCCCCCAAAAATATACTATCTTGCTTATTAGACCACTTAGAAGAATAACTTTTATTTTAATTTGTTTGTATACGCTCATGTATTGATTTTAAAGAGTAAAAAAAATTTTCTATTGTACACGTAGATTTTTATACAGAAAAGTTTGTTTTTTCGCTTTACTCCTATTTGAACCCTCATAAAAATTAGTGTATTTGTAAATAATGCTACAAATTTATATTTATCGTAAAGAATACACCGACAGCTAGAAAATGAGACCAAAATTTTGACAATCGGGTGAAAATTGTGGGTACAGTGAGCGATCAAAGCGAGAGATCTGCCAGGGAAATTGACGTGTTTCAGGGAAATTTAAGTCTATGCCTTCTAAACGTCATAAAAATTAGTATTTTCATGCAAAGTACCAAATATTTACGCTTGGCGGAAACAAAATAAAAGCAGCTATAAAAAATCACACCACAATTTTAACAATCGGATAGAAATTGCGGGCACAGTAAGCGACCAAACCTGGAAATCTGCTCGAAAGTGCACGTGTTCTAGAAACAGCCATTTCTACGCCTCCTACACGCTAGATAATTTGCCTAAAATATTTTCCGACCACCAAAACACTAGTTTGGGTTAAGCCTTTAAATTAAATCGTAAAAACGCGGAATTCGCACGTTTAAGGGGAGAAAAAGCAATTTGAAGTTTTGGGGGGGTGACACATGGAAAATTGGGATTTTTTGCACTTCCAACCACTAAAACCACCCTTAAACTTTTCCAAAGTACCACAAATTTATACTTTTTGGAAAATTCAGACGCTGATCTATCTATTAAGACAAAAATATTGCAAATCGGTTGGGAAATGTAGGTACAGTAATGCCATAAAGGGAAAAAGTTCCCAAAACCTGCCCCCCAAAAATATACTATCTTGCTTATTAGACCACTTAGAAGAATAACTTTTATTTTAATTTGTTTGTATACGCTCATGTATTGATTTTAAAGAGTAAAAAAAATTTTCTATTGTACACGTAGATTTTTATACAGAAAAGTTTGTTTTTTCGCTTTACTCCTAATTGAACCCTCATAAAAATTAGTGTAGTTGTAAATAATGCTACAAATTTATATTTATCGTAAAGAATACACCGACAGCTAGAAAATGAGACCAAAATTTTGACAATCGGGTGAAAATTGTGGGTACAGTGAGCGATCAAAGTGAGAGATCTGCCAGGGAAATTGACGTGTTTTAGGGAAATTTAACTATATGCCTTCTAAACGTCATAAAATTAGTATTTTCATGCAAAGTACCACATATTTGCCCTTGACGAAAATTACATAATAGCAGCTATAAAATGACACCACAATTTTAACAATCGGATAGAAATTGCGGGCACAGTAAGCGACCAAACCTAGAATCCTGCTCGAAAAGTGCACGTGTTCTGGAAACAGCCATTTCTATGCCTCCTACACGCTAGATAATTTGCCTAAAACATTTTCCGACCACCTAAACACTAGTTTGGGTTAAGCCTTTAAATTAAATCGTAAAAACGCGGAATTCGCACGTTTAAGGGGAGAAAAAGCAATTTGAAGTTTTGGGGGGGTGACACATGGAAAATTGGGATTTTTTGCACTTCCAACCACTAAAACCACCCTTAAACTTTTCCAAAGTACCACAAATTTATACTTTTTGGAAAATTCAGACGCTGATCTATCTATTAAGATAAAAATATTGCAAATCGGTTGGGAAATGTAGGTACAGTAATGCCATAAAGGGAAAAAGTTCCCAAAACCTGCCCCCCAAAAATATACTATCTTGCTTATTAGACCACTTAGAAGAATAACTTTTATTTTAATTTGTTTGTATACGCTCATGTATTGATTTTAAAGAGTAAAAAAAATTTTCTATTGTACACGTCGATTTTTATACAGAAAAGTTTGTTTTTTCGCTTTACTCCTATTTGAACCCTCATAAAAATTAGTTTATTTGTAAATAATGCTTCAAATTTATATTTATCGTAAAACATACACCGACAGCTAGAAAATGAGACCAAAATTTTGACAATCGGGTGAAAATTGTGGGTACAGTGAGCGATCAAAGCGAGAGATCTGCCAGGGAAATTGACGTGTTTTAGGGAAATTTAACTATATGCCTTCTAAACGTCATAAAATTAGTATTTTCATGCAAAGTACCACATATTTGCCTTTGACGGAAACTACATAAAAGCAGCTATAAAATGACACCACAATTTTAACAATCGGATAGAAATTGCGGGCATAGTAAGCGACCAAACCTGGAAATCTGCTCGAAAAGTGCACGTGTTCTGGAAACAGCCATTTCTACGCCTCCTACATGCTAGATAATTTGCCTAAAACATTTTCCGACCACCAAAACACTAGTTTGGGTTAAGCCTTTAAATTAAATCGTAAAAACGCGGAATTCACACGTTTAAGGGGAGAAAAAGCAATTTGAAGTTTTGGGGGGTGACACATGGAAAATTGGGATTTTTCGCACTTCCAACCACTAAAACCACCCTTAAACTTTTCCAAAGTACCACAAATTTATACTTTTTGGAAAATTCAGACGCTGATCTATCTATTAAGACAAAAATGTTGCAAATTGGTTGGGAAATGTAGGTACAGTAATGCCATAAAGGGAAAAAGTTCCCAAAACCTGCCCCCCAAAAATATACTATCTTGCTTATTAGACCACTTAGAAGAATAACTTTTATTTTAATTTGTTTGTATACGCTCATGTATTGATTTTAAAGAGTAAAAAAAATTTTCTATTGTACACGTAGATTTTTATACAGAAAAGTTTGTTTTTTCGCTTTACTCCTATTTGAACCCTCATAAAAATTAGTGTATTTGTAAATAATGCTACAAATTTATATTTATCGTAAAGAATACACCGACAGCTAGAAAATGAGACCAAAATTTTGACAATCGGGTGAAAATTGTGGGTACAGTGAGCGATCAAAGCGAGAGATCTGCCAGGGAAATTGACGTGTTTTAGGGAAATTTAACTATATGCCTTCTAAACGTCATAAAAATTAGTATTTTCATGCAAAGTACCACATATTTACCCTTGGCGGAAACTAAATAAAAGCAGCTATAAAATGACACCACAATTTTAACAATCGGATAGAAATTGCGGGCACAGTAAGCGACCAAACCTGGAAATCTGCTCGAAAAGTGCACGTGTTCTGGCAACAGCCATTTCTACGCCTCTTACACGCTAGATAATTTGCCTAAAACATTTTCCGACCACCAAAACACTAGTTTGGGTTAAGCCTTTAAATTGAATCGTAAAAACGCGGAATTCGCACGTTTAAGGGGAGAAAAAGCAATTTGAAGTTTTGGGGGGGTGACACATGGAAAGTTGGGATTTTTTGCACTTCCAACCACTAAAACCACCCTTAAACTTTTCCAAAGTACCACAAATTTATACTTTTTGGAAAATTCAGACGCTGATCTATCTATTAAGACAAAAATATTGCAAATCGGTTGGGAAATGTAGGTACAGTAATGCCATAAAGGGAAAAAGTTCCCAAAACCTGCCCCCCAAAAATATACTATCTTGCTTATTAGACCACTTAGAAGAATAACTTTTATTTTAATTTGTTTGTATACGCTCATGTATTGATTTTAAAGAGTAAAAAAAATTTTCTATTGTACACGTAGATTTTTATACAGAAAAGTTTGTATTTTCGCTTTACTCCTATTTGAACCCTCATAAAAATTAGTGTATTTGTAAATAATGCTACAAATTTATATTTATCGTAAAGAATACACCGACAGCTAGAAAATGAGACCAAAATTTTGACAATCGGGTGAAAATTGTGGGTACAGTGAGCGATCAAAGCGAGAGATCTGCCAGGGAAATTGACGTGTTTTAGGGAAATTTAACTATATGCCTTCTAAACGTCATAAAATTAGTATTTTCATGCAAAGTACCACATATTTGCCTTTGACGGAAACTACATAATAGCAGCTATAAAATGACACCACAATTTTAACAATCGGATAGAAATTGCGGGCACAGTAAGCGACCAAACCTGGAATCCTGCTCGAAAAGTGCACGTGTTCTGGAAACAGCCATTTCTACGCCTCCTACATGCTAGATAATTTGCCTAAAACATTTTCCGACCACCAAAACTCTAGCTTGGGTTAAGCCTTTAAATTAAATCGTAAAAACGCGGAATTCACACGTTTAAGGCGAGAAAAAGCAATTTGAAGTTTTGGGGGGGTGACACATGGAAAATTGGGATTTTTTGCACTTCCAACCACTAAAACCACCCTTAAACTTTTCCAAAGTACCACAAATTTATACTTTTTGGAAAATTCAGACGCTGATCTATCTATTAAGACAAAAATATTGCAAATCAGTTGGGAAATGTAGGTACAGTAATGCCATAAAGGGAAAAAGTTCCCAAAACCTGCCCCCCAAAAATATACTATCTTGCTTATTAGACCACTTAGAAGAATAACTTTTATTTTAATTTGTTTGTATACGCTCATGTATTGATTTTAAAGAGTAAAAAAAATTTTCTATTGTACACGTAGATTTTTATACAGAAAAGTTTGTTTTTTCGCTTTACTCCTATTTGAGCCCTCATCAAAATTAGTGTATTTGTAAATAATGCTACAAATTTATATTTATCGTAAAGAATACACCGACAGCTAGAAAATGAGACCAAAATTTTGACAATCGGGTGAAAATTGTGGGTACAGTGAGCGATCAAAGCGAGAGATCTGCCAGGGAAATTGACGTGTTTTAGGAAAATTTAACTATATGCCTTCTAAACGTCATAAAATTAGTATTTTCATGCAAAGTACCACATATTTGCCTTTGACGGAAACTACATAAAAGCAGCTATAAAATGACACCACAATTTTAACAATCGGATAGAAATTGCGGGCACAGTAAGCGACCAAACCTGGAAATCTGCTCGAAAAGTGCACATGTTCTGGAAACAGCCATTTCTACGCCTCCTACACGCTAGATAATTTGCCTAAAACATTTTCCGACCACCAAAACACTAGCTTGGGTTAAGCCTTTAAATTAAATCGTAAAAACGCGGAATTCGCACGTTTAAGGGGAGAAAAAGCAATTTGAAGTTTTGGGGGGGTGACACATGGAAAATTGGGATTTTTTGCACTTCCAACCACTAAAACCACCCTTAAACTTTTCCAAAGTACCACAAATTTATACTTTTTGGAAGATTCAGACGCTGATCCATCTATTAAGACAAAAATATTGCAAATCGGTTGGGAAATGTAGATACAGTAATGCCATAAATGGAAAAAGTTCCCAAAACCTGCCCCCCAAAAATTTACTATCTTGCTTATTAGACCACTTAGAAGAATAACTTTTATTTTAATTTGTTCGTATACGCTCATGTACTGATTTTAAAGAGTAAAAAAAATTTTCTATTGTACACGTAGATTTTTATACAGAAAAGTTTGTTTTTTCGCTTTACTCCTATTTGAACCCTCATCAAAATTAGTGTATTTGTAAATAATGCTACAAATTTATATTTATCGTAAAGAATACACCGACAGCTAGAAAATGAGACCAAAATTTTGACAATCGGGTGAAAATTGTGGGTACAGTGAGCGATCAAAGCGAGAGATCTGCCAGGGAAATTGACGTGTTTTAGGGAAATTTAACTATATGTCTTCTAAACGTCATAAAATTAGTATTTTCATGCAAAGTACCACGTATTTGCCCTTGACGGAAACTACATAAAAGCAGCTATAAAATGACACCACAATTTTAACAATCGGATAGAAATTGCGGGCACAGTAAGCGACCAAACCTGGAAATCTGCTCGAAAGTGCACGTGTTCTGGAAACAGCCATTTCTACGCCTCCTACATGCTAGATAATTTGCCTAAAACATTTTCCGACCACCAAAACACTAGTTTGGGTTAAGCCTCTAAATTAAATCGTAAAAACGCGGAATTCGCACGTTTAAGGGGAGAAAAAGCAATTTGAAGTTTTGGGGGGGTGACACATGGAAAATTGGGATTTTTTGCACTTCCAACCACTAAAACCACCCTTAAACTTTTCCAAAGTACCACAAATTTATACTTTTTGGAAAATTCAGACGCTGATCTATCTATTAAGACAAAAATATTGCAAATCGGTTGGGAAATGTAGGTACAGTAATGCTATAAAGGGAAAAAGCTCCCAAAACCTGCCCCCCAAAAATATACTATCTTGCTTATTAGACCACTTAGAAGAATAACTTTTATTTTAATTTGTTTGTATACGCTAATGTATTGATTTTAAAGAGTAAAAAAAATTTTCTATTGTACACGTAGATTTTTATACAGAAAAGTTTGTTTTTTCGCTTTACTCCTATTTGAACCCTCATAAAAATTAGTGTATTTGTAAATAATGCTACAAATTTATATTTATCGTAAAGAATACACCGACAGCTAGAAAATGAGACCAAAATTTTGACAATCGGGTGAAAATTGTGGGTACAGTGAGCGATCAAAGCGAGAGATCTGCCAGGGAAATTGACGTGTTTTAGGAAAATTTAACTATATGCCTTCTAAACGTCATAAAATTAGTATTTTCATGCAAAGTACCACATATTTGCCTTTGACGGAAACTACATAAAAGCAGCTATAAAATGACACCACAATTTTAACAATCGGATAGAAATTGCGGGCACAGTAAGCGACCAAACCTGGAAATCTGCTCGAAAAGTGCACGTGTTCTGGAAACAGCCATTTCTACGCCTCCTACACGCTAGATAATTTGCCTAAAACATTTTCCGACCACCAAAACACTAGTTTGGGTTAAGCCTTTAAATTAAATCGTAAAAACGCGGAATTCGCACGTTTAAGGTTAGAAAAAGCAATTTGAAGTTTTGGGGGGGTGACACATGGAAAATTGGGATTTTTTGCACTTCCAACCACTAAAACCACCCTTAAACTTTTCCAAAGTACCACAAATTTATACTTTTTGCAAAATTCAGACGCTGATCTATCTATTAAGACTAAAATATTGCAAATCGGTTGGGAAATGTAGGTACAGTAATGCCATAAAGGGAAAAAGTTCCCAAAACCTGCCCCCCAAAAATATACTATCTTGCTTATTAGACCACTTAGAAGAATAACTTTTATTTTAATTTGTTTGTATACGCTCATGTATTGATTTTAAAGAGTAAAAAAAATTTTCTATTGTACACGTAGATTTTTATACAGAAAAGTTTGTTTTTTCGCTTTACTCCTATTTGAACCCTCATAAAAATTAGTGTATTTGTAAATAATGCTACAAACTTATATTTATTGTAAAGAATACACCAACAGCTAGAAAATGAGACCAAAATTTTGACAATCTCGTAATTGTGGGTACAGTGCGCGATCAAAGCGAGAGATCTGCCAGGGAAATTGACGTGTTTTAGGGAAATTTAAGTCTATGCCTTCTAAACGTCATAAAATTAGTATTTTCATGCAAAGTACCACATATTTACCCTTGGCGGAAACTACATAAAAGCAGCTATAAAATGACACCACAATTTTAACAATCGGATAGAAATTGCGGGCACAGTAAGCGACCAAACCTGGAAATCTGCTCGAAAAGTGCACGTGTTCTGGAAACAGCCATTTCTACGCCTCCTACACGCTAAATAATTTGCCTAAAACATTTTCCGACCACCAAAACACTAGTTTGGGTTAAGCCTTTAAATTAAATCGTAAAAACGCGGAATTCGCACGTTTAAGGGGAGAAAAAGCAATTTGAAGTTTTGGGGGGGTGACACATGGAAAATTGGGATTTTTTGCACTTCCAACCACTAAAACCACCCTTAAACTTTTCCAAAGTACCACAAATTTATACTTTTTGGAAAATTCAGACGCTGATCTATCTATTAAGACAAAAATATTGCAAATCGGTTGGGAAATGTAGGTAAAGTAATGCTATAAAGGGAAAAAGTTCCCAAAACCTACCCCCCAAAACTATACTATCTTGCTTATTAGACCACTTAGAAGAATAACTTTACTTTTATTTTAATTTGTTTGTATACGCTCATGTATTGATTTTAAAGAGTAAAAAAAATTTTCTATTGTACACGTAGATTTTTATACAGAAAAGTTTGTTTTTTCGCTTTACTCCTATTTGAACCCTCATAAAAATTAGTGTATTTGTAAATAATGCTACAAATTTATATTTATCGTAAAGAATACACCGACAGCTAGAAAATGAGACCAAAATTTTGACAATCGGGTGAAAATTGTGGGTACAGTGAGCGATCAAAGCGAGAGATCTGCCAGGGAAATTGACGTGTTTTAGGAAAATTTAACTATATGCCTTCTAAACGTCATAAAATTAGTATTTTCATGCAAAGTACCACATATTTGCCTTTGACGGAAACTACATAAAAGCAGCTATAAAATGACACCACAATTTTAACAATCGGATAGAAATTGCGGGCACAGTAAGCGACCAAACCTGGAAATCTGCTCGAAAAGTGCACGTGTTCTGGAAACAGCCATTTCTACGCCTCCTACACGCTAGATAATTTGCCCAAAACATTTTCCGACCACCAAAACACTAGATTGGGTTAAGCCTTTAAATTAAATCGTAAAAACGCGGAATTCGCACGTTTAAGGTTAGAAAAAGCAATTTGAAGTTTTGGGGGGGTGACACATGGAAAATTGGGATTTTTTGCACTTCCAACCACTAAAACCACCCTTAAACTTTTCCAAAGTACCACAAATTTATACTTTTTGGAAAATTCAGACGCTGATCTATCTATTAAGACTAAAATATTGCAAATCGGTTGGGAAATGTAAGTACAGTAATGCCATAAAGGGAAAAAGTTCCCAAAACCTGCCCCCCAAAAATATACTATCTTGCTTATTAGACCACTTAGAAGAATAACTTTTATTTTAATTTGTTTGTATACGCTCATGTATTGATTTTAAAGAGTAAAAAAAATTTTCTATTGTACACGTAGATTTTTATACAGAAAAGTTTGTTTTTTCGCTTTACTCCTATTTGAACCCTCATAAAAATTAGTGTATTTGTAAATAATGCTACAAACTTATATTTATCGTAAAGAATACACCGACAGCTAGAAAATGAGACCAAAATTTTGACAATCTGGTAATTGTGGGTACAGTGAGCGATCAAAGCGAGAGATCTGCCAGGGAAATTGACGTGTTTTAGGGAAATTTAAGTCTATGCCTTCTAAACGTCATAAAATTAGTATTTTCATGCAAAGTACCACATATTTACCCTTGGCGGAAACTACATAAAAGCAGCTATAAAATGACACCACAATTTTAACAATCGGATAGAAATTGCGGGCACAGTAAGCGACCAAACCTGGAAATCTGCTCGAAAAGTGCACATGTTCTGGAAACAGCCATTTCTACGCCTCCTACACGCTAGATAATTTGCCTAAAACATTTTCCGACCACCAAAACACTAGCTTGGGTTAAGCCTTTAAATTAAATCGTAAAAACGCGGAATTCGCACGTTTAAGGGGAGAAAAAGCAATTTGAAGTTTTGGGGGGGTGACACATGGAAAATTGGGATTTTTTGCACTTCCAACCACTAAAACCACCCTTAAACTTTTCCAAAGTACCACAAATTTATACTTTTTGGAAGATTCAGACGCTGATCTATCTATTAAGACAAAAATATTGCAAATCGGTTGCGAAATGTAGGTACAGTAATGCCATAAATGGAAAAAGTTCCCAAAACCTGCCCCCCAAAAATTTACTATCTTGCTTATTAGACCACTTAGAAGAATAACTTTTATTTTAATTTGTTTGTATACGCTCATGTATTGATTTTAAAGAGTAAAAAAATTTTCTATTATACACGTAGATTTTTATACAGAAAAGTTTGTTTTTTCGCTTTACTCCTATTTGAACCCTCATAAAAATTAGTGTATTTGTAAATAATGCTACAAATTTATATTTATCGTAAAGAATACACCGTCAGCTAGAAAATGAGACCAAAATTTTGACAATCGGGTGAAAATTGTGGGTACAGTGAGCGATCAAAGCGAGAGATCTGCCAGGGAAATTGACGTGTTTTAGGGAAATTTAACTATATGTCTTCTAAACGTCATAAAATTAGTATTTTCATGCAAAGTACCACATATTTGCCCTTGACGGAAACTACATAAAAGCAGCTATAAAATGACACCACAATTTTAACAATCGGATAGAAATTGCGGGCACAGTAAGCGACCAAACCTGGAAATCTGCTCGAAAGTGCACGTGTTCTGGAAACAGCCATTTCTACGCCTCCTACATGCTAGATAATTTGCCTAAAACATTTTCCGACCACCAAAACACTAGTTTGGGTTAAGCCTCTAAATTAAATCGTAAAAACGCGGAATTCGCACGTTTAAGGGGAGAAAAAGCAATTTGAAGTTTTGGGGGGGTGACACATGGAAAATTGGGATTTTTTGCACTTCCAACCACTAAAACCACCCTTAAACTTTTCCAAAGTACCACAAATTTATACTTTTTGGAAAATTCAGACGCTGATCTATCTATTAAGACAAAAATATTGCAAATCGGTTGGGAAATGTAGGTACAGTAATGCCATAAAGGGAAAAAGTTCCCAAAACCTGCCCCCCAAAAATATACTATTTTGCTTATTAGACCACTTAGAAGAATAACTTTTATTTTAATTTGTTTGTATACGCTCATGTATTGATTTTAAAGAGTAAAAAAAATTTCTATTGTACACGTAGATTTTTATACAGAAATGTTTGTTTTTTCGCTTTACTCCTATTTGAACCCTCATAAAAATTAGTGTATTTGTAAATAATGCTACAAATTTATATTTATCGTAAAGAATACACCGACAGCTAGAAAATGAGACCAAAATTTTGACAATCGGGTGAAAATTGTGGGTACAGTGAGCGATCAAAGCGAGAGATCTGCCAGGGAAATTGACGTGTTTTAGGGAAATTTAACTATATGCCTTCTAAACGTCATAAAATTAGTATTTTCATGCAAAGTACCACATATTTGCCCTTCACGGAAACTAAATAAAAGCAGCTATAAATTGACACCACAATTTTAACAATCGGATAGAAATTGCGGGCACAGTAAGCGACCAAACCTGGAAATCTGCTCGAAAGTGCACGTGTTCTGGAAACAGCCATTTCTACGCCTCCTACATGCTAGATAATTTGCCTAAAACATTTTCCGACCACCAAAACACTAGTTCGGGGTAAGCCTTTAAATTAAATCGTAAAAATGCGGAATTCGCACGTTTAAGGGGAGAAAAAGCAATTTGAAGTTTTGGGGGGGTGACACATGGAAAATTGGGATTTTTTGCACTTCCAACCACTAAAACCACCCTTAAACTTTTCCAAAGTACCACAAATTTATACTTTTTGGAAAATTCAGACGCTGATCTATCCATTAAGACAAAAATATTGCAAATCGGTTGGGAAATGTAGGTACAGTAATGCCATAAAGGGAAAAATTTCCCAAAACCTGCCCCCCAAAAATATACTATCTTGCTTTTTAGACCACTTAGAAGAATAACTTTTATTTTAATTTGTTTGCATACGCTCATGTATTGATTTTAAAGAGTAAAAAAAATTTTCTATTGTACACGTAGATTTTTATACAGAAAAGTTTGTTTTTTCGCTTTACTCCTATTTGAACCCTCATAAAAATTAGTGTATTTGTAAATAATGCTACAAATTTATATTTATCGTAAAGAATACACCGACAGCTAGAAAATGAGACCAAAATTTTGACAATCGGGTGAAAATTGTGGGTACAGTGAGCGATCAAAGCGAGAGATCTGCCAGGGAAATTGACGTGTTTTAGGGAAATTTAACTATATGCCTTCTAAACGTCATAAAAATTAGTATTTTCATGCAAAGTACCACAGATTTGCCCTTGGCGGAAACTACATAAAAGCAGCTATAAAATGACACCACAATTTTAACAATCGGATAGAAATTGCGGGCACAGTAAGCGACCAAACCTGGAAATCTGCTCGAAAAGTGCACGTGTTCTGGAAACAGCCATTTCTACGCCTCCTACACGCTAGATAATTTGCCGAAAACATTTTCCGACCACCAAAACACTAGTTTGGGTTAAGCCTTTAAATTAAATCGTAAAAACGCGGAATTCGCACGTTTAAGGGGAGAAAAAGCAATTTGAAGTTTTGGGGGGGTGACACATGGAAAATTGGGATTTTTTGCACTTCCAACCACTAAAACCACCCTTAAACTTTTCCAAAGTACCACAAATTTATACTTTTTGGAAAATTCAGACGCTGATCTATCTATTAAGACAAAAATATTGCAAATCGGTTGGGAAATGTAGGTACAGTAATGCCATAAATGGAAAAAGTTCCCAAAACCTGCCCCCCAAAAATTTACTATCTTGCTTATTAGACCACTTAGAAGAATAACTTTTATTTTAATTTGTTTGTATATGCTCATGTATTGATTTTAAAGAGTAAAAAAAATTTTCTATTGTACACGTAGATTTTTATACAGAAAAGTTTGTTTTTTCGCTTTACTCCTATTTGAACCCTCATCAAAATTAGTGTATTTGTAAATAATGCTTCAAATTTATATTTATCGTAAAACATACACCGACAGCTAGAAAATGAGACCAAAATTTTGACAATCGGGTGAAAATTGTGGGTACAGTGAGCGATCAAAGCGAGAGATCTGCCAGGGAAATTGACGTGTTTTAGGGAAATTTAACTATATGCCTTCTAAACGTCATAAAATTAGTATTTTCATGCAAAGTACCACATATTTGCCCTTGACGGAAACTACATAAAAGCAGCTATAAAATGACACCACAATTTTAACAATCGGATAGAAATTGCGGGCACAGTAAGCGACCAAACCTGGAAATCTGCTCGAAAGTGCACGTGTTCTGGAAATAGCCATTTCTACGCCTCCTACATGCTAGATAATTTGCCTAAAACATTTTCCGACCACCAAAACACTAGTTTCGGTTAAGCCTTTAAATTAAATCGTAAAAACGCGGAATTCGCACGTTTAAGGGGAGAAAAAGCAATTTGAAGTTTTGGGGGGGTGACACATGGAAAATTGAGATTTTTTGCACTTCCAACCACTAAAACCACCCTTAAACTTTTCCAAAGTACCACAAATTTATACTTTTTGGAAAATTCAGACGCTGACTATCTATTAAGACAAAAATATTGCAAATCGGTTGGGAAATGTAGGTACAGTAGTGCCATATAGGGAAAAAGTTCCCAAAACCTGCCCCCCCAAAATATACTATCTTGCTTATTAGACCACTTAGAAGAATAACTTTTATTTTAATTTGTTTGTATACGCTCATGTATTGATTTTAAAGAGTAAAAAAAATTATCTATTGTACACGTAGATTTTTATACAGAAAAGTTTGTTTTTTCGCTTTACTCCTATTTGAACCCTCATAAAAATTAGTGTATTTGTAAATAATGCTACAAATTTATATTTATCGTAAAGAATACACCGACAGCTAGAAAATGAGACCAAAATTTTGACAATCGGGTGAAAATTGTGGGTACAGTGAGCGATCAAAGCGAGAGATCTGCCAGGGAAATTGACGTGTTTTAGGGAAATTTAACTATATGCCTTCTAAACGTCATAAAATTAGTATTTTCATGCAAAGTACCACATATTTGCCCTTGACGGAAACTACATAAAAGCAGCTATAAAATGACACCACAATTTTAACAATCGGATAGAAATTGCGGGCACAGTAAGCGACCAAACCTGGAAATCTGCTCGAAAAGTGCACGTGTTCTGGAAACAGCCATTTCTACGCCTCCTACACGCTAGATAATTTGCCTAAAACATTTTCCGACCACCAAAACACTAGCTTGGGTTAAGCCTTTAAATTAAATCGTAAAAACGCGGAATTCGCACGTTTAAGGGGAGAAAAAGCAATTTGAAGTTTTGGGGGGGTGACACATGGAAAATTGGGATTTTTTGCACTTCCAACCACTAAAACCACCCTTAAACTTTTCCAAAGTACCACAAATTTATACTTTTTGGAAAATTCAGACGCTGATCTATCATTAAGACTAAAATATTGCAAATCGGTTGGGAAATGTAGGTACAGTAATGCCATAAAGGGAAAAAGTTCCCAAAACCTGCCCCCCAAAAATATACTATCTTGCTTATTAGACCACTTAGAAGTATAACTTTTACTTTAATTTGTTTGTATACGCTCATGTATTGAGTTTAAAGAGTAAAAAAAATTTTCTATTGTACACGTAGATTTTTATACAGAAAAGTTTGTTTTTTCACTTTACTCCTATTTGAACCCTCATAAAAATTAGTGTATTTGTAAATAATGCTACAAATTTATATTTATCGTAAAGAATACACCGACAGCTAGAAAATGAGACCAAAATTTTGACAATCGGGTGAAAATTGTGGGTACAGTGAGCGATCAAAGCGAGAGATCTGCCAGGGAAATTGACGTGTTTTAGGGAAATTTAACTATATGCCTTCTAAACGTCATAAAATTAGTATTTTCATGCAAAGTACCACATATTTGCCCTTGACGGAAACTACATAAAAGCAGCTATAAAATGACACCACAATCTTAACAATCGGATAGAAATTGCGGGCACAGTAAGCGACCAAACCTGGAAATCTGCTCGAAAGTGCACGTGTTCTGGAAACAGCCATTTCTACGCCTCCTACACGCTAGATAATTTGCCTAAAACATTTTCCGACCACCAAAACACTAGCTTGGGTTAAACCTTTAAATTAAATCGTAAAAACGCGGAATTCGCACGTTTAAGGGGAGAAAAAGCAATTTGAAGTTTTGGGGGGGTGACACATGGAAAATTGGGATTTTTTGCACTTCCAACCACTAAAACCACCCTTAAACTTTTCCAAAGTACCACAAATTTATACTTTTTGGAAAATTCAGACGCTGATCTATCTATTAAGACAAAAATATTGCAAATCGGTTGGGAAATGTAGGTACAGTAATGCCATAAAGGGAAAAAGTTCCCAAAACCTGCCCCCCAAAAATATACTATCTTGCTTATTAGACCACTTAGAAGAATAACTTTTATTTTAATTTGTTTGTATACGCTCATGTATTGATTTTAAAGAGTAAAAAAAATTTTCTATTGTACACGTAGATTTTTATACAGAAAAGTTTGTTTTTTCGCTTTACTCCTATTCGAACCCTCATAAAAATTAGTGTATTTGTAAATAATGCTACAAATTTATATTTATCGTAAAGAATACACCGACAGCTAGAAAATGAGACCAAAATTTTGACAATCGGGTGAAAATTGTGGGTACAGTGAGCGATCAAAGCGAGAGATCTGCCAGGGAAATTGACGTGTTTTAGGGAAATTTAACTATATGCCTTCTAAACGTCATAAAATTAGTATTTTCATGCAAAGTACCACATATTTGCCCTTGACGGAAACTACATAAAAGCAGCTATAAAATGACACCACAATTTTAACAATCGGATAGAAATTGCGGGCACAGTAAGCGACCAAACCTGGAAATCTGCTCGAAAAGTGCACGTGTTCTGGAAACAGCCATTTCTACGCCTCCTACACGCTAGATAATTTGCCTAAAACATTTTCCGACCACCAAAACACTAGTTTGGGTTAAGCCTTTAAATTAAATCGTAAAAACGCGGAATTCGCACGTTTAAGGGGAGAAAAAGCAATTTGAAGTTTTGGGGGGGTGACACATGGAAAATTGGGATTTTTTGCACTTCCAACCACTAAAACCACCCTTAAACTTTTCCAAAGTACCACAAATTTATACTTTTTGGAAAATTCAGACGCTAATCTATCCATTAAGACAAAAATATTGCAAATCGGTTGGGAAATGTAGGTACAGTAATGCCATAAAGGGAAAAATTCCCCAAAACCTGCCCCCCAAAAATATACTATCTTGCTTATTAGACCACTTAGAAGAATAACTTTTATTTTAATTTGTTTGCATACGCTCATGTATTGATTTTAAAGAGTAAAAAAAATTTTCTATTGTACACGTAGATTTTTATACAGAAAAGTTTGTTTTTTCGGTTTACTCCTATTTGAACCCTCATAAAAATTAGTGTATTTGTAAATAATGCTACAAATTTATATTTATCGTAAAGAATACACCGACAGCTAGAAAATGAGACCAAAATTTTGAAAATCGGGTGAAAATTGTGGGTACAGTGAGCGATCAAAGCGAGAGATCTTCCAGGGAAATTGACGTGTTTTAGGGAAATTTAACTATATGCCTTCTAAACGTCATAAAAATTAGTATTTTCATGCAAAGTACCACATATTTACCCTTGGCGGAAACTACATAAAAGCAGCTATAAAATGACACCACAGTTTTAACAATCGGATAGAAATTGCGGGCACAGTAAGCGACCAAACCTGGAAATCTGCTCGAAAAGTGCACGTGTTCTGGAAACAGCCATTTCTACGCCTCCTACACGCTAGATAATTTGCCGAAAACATTTTCCGACCACTAAAACACTAGTTCGGGTTAAGCCTTTAAATTAAATCGTAAAAACGCGGAATTCGCACGTTTAAGGGGAGAAAAAGCAATTTGAAGTTTTGGGGGGGTGACACATGGAAAATTGGGATTTTTTGCACTTCCAACCACTAAAACCACCCTTAAACTTTTCCAAAGTACCACAAATTTATATTTTTTGGAAAATTCAGACGCTGATCTATCTATTAAGACAAAAATATTGCAAATCGGTTGGGAAATGTAGGTACAGTAATGCCATAAATGGAAAAAGTTCCCAAAACCTGCTTCCCAAAAATTTACTATCTTGCTTATTAGACCACTTAGAAGAATAACTTTTATTTTAATTTGTTTGTATATGCTCATGTATTGATTTTAAAGAGTAAAAAAAATTTTCTATTGTACACGTAGATTTTTATACAGAAAAGTTTGTTTTTTCGCTTTACTCCTATTCGAACCCTCATAAAAATTAGTGTATTTGTAAATAATGCTACAAATTTATATTTATCGTAAAGAATACACCGACAGCTAGAAAATGAGACCAAAATTTTGACAATCGGGTGAAAATTGTGGGTACAGTGAGCGATCAAAGCGAGAGATCTGCCAGGGAAATTGACGTGTTTTAGGGAAATTTAACTATATGCCTTCTAAACGTCATAAAATTAGTATTTTCATGCAAAGTACCACATATTTGCCCTTGACGGAAACTACATAAAAGCAGCTATAAAATGACACCACAATTTTAACAATCGGATAGAAATTGCGGGCACAGTAAGCGACCAAACCTGGAAATCTGCTCGAAAAGTGCACGTGTTCTGGAAACAGCCATTTCTACGCCTCCTACACGCTAGATAATTTGCCTAAAACATTTTCCGACCACCAAAACACTAGTTTGGGTTAAGCCTTTAAATTAAATCGTAAAAACGCGGAATTCGCACGTTTAAGGGGAGAAAAAGCAATTTGAAGTTTTGGGGGGTGACACATGGAAAATTGGGATTTTTCGCACTTCCAACCACTAAAACCACCCTTAAACTTTTCCAAAGTACCACAAATTTATACTTTTTGGAAAATTCAGACGCTGATCTATCATTAAGACTAAAATATTGCAAATCGGTTGGGAAATGTAGGTACAGTAATGCCATAAAGGGAAAAAGTTCCCAAAACCTGCCCCCCAAAAATATACTATCTTGCTTATTAGACCACTTAGAAGTATAACTTTTATTTTAATTTGTTTGTATACGCTCATGTATTGATTTTAAAGAGTAAAAAAAATTTTCTATTGTACACGTAGATTTTTATACAGAAAAGTTTGTTTTTTCGCTTTACTCCTATTTGAACCCTCATAAAAATTAGTGTATTTGTAAATAATGCTACAAATTTATATTTATCGTAAAGAATACACCGACAGCTAGAAAATGAGACCAAAATTTTGACAATCGGGTGAAAATTGTGGGTACAGTGAGCGATCAAAGCGAGAGATCTGCCAGGGAAATTGACGTGTTTTAGGGAAATTTAACTATATGCCTTCTAAACGTCATAAAATTAGTATTTTCATGCAAAGTACCACATATTTGCCTTTGACGGAAACTACATAAAAGCAGCTATAAAATGACACCACAATCTTAACAATCGGATAGAAATTGCGGGCACAGTAAGCGACCAAACCTGGAAATCTGCTCGAAAAGTGCACGTGTTCTGGAAACAGCCATTTCTACGCCTCCTACATGCTAGATAATTTGCCTAAAACATTTTCCGACCACCAAAACACTAGTTTGGGTTAAACCTTTAAATTAAATCGTAAAAACGCGGAATTCGCACGTTTAAGGGGAGAAAAAGCAATTTGAAGTTTTGGGGGGGTGACACATGGAAAATTGGGATTTTTTGCACTTCCAACCACTAAAACCACCCTTAAACTTTTCCAAAGTACCACAAATTTATACTTTTTGGAAAATTCAGACGCTGATCTATCATTAAGACTAAAATATTGCAAATCGGTTGGGAAATGTAGGTACAGTAATGCCATAAAGGGAAAAAGTTCCCAAAACCTGCCCCCCAAAAATATACTATCTTGCTTATTAGACCACTTAGAAGTATAACTTTTATTTTAATTTGTTTGTATACGCTCATGTATTGATTTTAAAGAGTAAAAAAAATTTTCTATTGTACACGTAGATTTTTATACAGAAAAGTTTGTTTTTTCGCTTTACTCCTATTTGAACCCTCATAAAAATTAGTGTATTTGTAAATAATGCTACAAATTTATATTTATCGTAAAGAATACACCGACAGCTAGAAAATGAGACCAAAATTTTGACAATCGGGTGAAAATTGTGGGTACAGTGAGCGATCAAAGCGAGAGATCTGCCAGGGAAATTGACGTGTTTTAGGGAAATTTAACTATATGCCTTCTAAACGTCATAAAATTAGTATTTTCATGCAAAGTACCACATATTTGCCTTTGACGGAAACTACATAATAGCAGCTATAAAATGACACCACAATCTTAACAATCGGATAGAAATTGCGGGCACAGTAAGCGACCAAACCTGGAAATCTGCTCGAAAAGTGCACGTGTTCTGGAAACAGCCATTTCTACGCCTCCTACATGCTAGATAATTTGCCTAAAACATTTCCCGACCACCAAAACACTAGTTCGGGTTAAGCCTTTAAACTAAATCGTAAAAACGCGGAATTCGCACGTTTAAGGGGAGAAAAAGCAATTTGAAGTTTTGGGGGGTGACACATGGAAAATTGGGATTTTTTGCACTTCCAACCATTAAAACCACCCTTAAACTTTTCCAAAGTACCACAAATTTATACTTTTTGGAAAATTCAGACGCTGATCTATCTATTAAGACAAAAATATTGCAAATCGGTTGGGAAATGTAGGTACAGTAATGCCATAAAGGGAAAAAGTTCCCAAAACCTGCCCCCCAAAAATATACTATCTTGCTTATTAGACCACTTAGAAGAATAACTTTTATTTTAATTTGTTTGTATACGCTCATGTATTGATTTTAAAGAGTAAAAAAAATTTTCTATTGTACACGTAGATTTTTATACAGAAAAGTTTGTTTTTTCGCTTTACTCCTATTTGAACCCTCATAAAAATTAGTGTATTTGTAAATAATGCTACAAATTTATATTTATCGTAAAGAATACACCGACAGCTAGAAAATGAGACCAAAATTTTGACAATCGGGTAAAATTGTGGGTACGGTGGGCGATCAAAGCGAGAGATCTGCCAGGGAAATTGACGTGTTTTAGGGAAATTTAAGTCTATGCCTTCTAAACGTCATAAAAATTAGTATGTTCATGCAAAGTACCACATATTTACCCTTGGCGGAAACTACATAAAAGCAGCTATAAAATGACACCACAATTTTAACAATCGGATAGAAATTGCGGGCACAGTAAGCGACCAAACCTGGAAATCTGCTCGAAAAGTGCACGTGTTCTGGAAACAGCCATTTCTACGCCTCCTACACGCTAGATAATTTGCCTAAAACATTTTCCGACCACCAAAACACTAGTTTGGGTTAAGCCTTTAAATTAAATCGTAAAAACGCGGAATTCGCACGTTTAAGGGGAGAAAAAGCAATTTGAAGTTTTGGGGGGGTGACACATGGAAAATTGGGATTTTTTGCAATTCCAACCACTAAAACCACCCTTAAACTTTTCCAAAGTACCACAAATTTATACTTTTTGGAAAATTCAGACGCTGATCTATCTATTAAGACAAAAATATTGCAAATCGGTTGGGAAATGTAGGTACAGTAGTACCATAAAGGGAAAAAGTTCCCAAAACCTGCCCCCCCAAAAATATACTATCTTGCTTATTAGACCACTTAGAAGAATAACTTTTATGTTAATTTGTTAGTCTACGCTCATGTATTGATTTTAAAGAGTAAAAAAAATTTTCTATTGTACACGTAGATTTTTATACAGAAAAGTTTGTTTTTTCGCTTTACTCCTATTTGAACCCTCATAAAAATTAGTGTATTTGTAAATAATGCTACAAATTTATATTTATCGTAAAGAATACACCGACAGCTAGAAAATGAGCGCAAAATTTTGACAATCGGGTGAAAATTGTGGGTACAGTGAGCGATCAAAGCGAGAGATCTGCCAGGGAAATTGACGTGTTTTAGGGAAATTTAACTATATGCCTCCTAAACGTCATGAACATTAGTATTTTCATGCAAAGTACCACATATTTACCCTTGGCGGAAACTACATAAAAGCAGCTATAAAATGACACCACAATTTTAACAATCGGATAGAAATTGCGGGCACAGTAAGCGACCAAACCTGGAAATCTGCTCGAAAAGTGCACGTGCACGTGCACCCTTAAACTTTTCCAAAGTACCACAAATTTATACTTTTTGGAAAATTCAGATGCTGATCGATCTATTAAGACTAAAATATTGCAAATCAGTTGGGAAATGTAGGTACAGTAATGCCATAAAGGGAAAAAGTTCCCAAAACCTGCCCCCCAAAAATATACTATCTTGCTTATTAGACCACTTAGAAGAATAACTTTTATTTTAATTTGTTTGTATACGCTCATGTATTGGTTTTAAAGAGTAAAAAAAATTTTCTATTGTACACGTAGATTTTTATACAGAAAAGTTTGTTTTTTCGCTTCCTCCTATTTGAACCCTCATGAAAATTAGTGTATTTGTAAATAATGCTACAAATTTATATTTATCGTAAAAAATACACCGACAGCTAGAAAATGAGACCAAAATTTTGATAATCGGGTGAAAATTGTGGGTACAGTGAGCGATCAAAGCGAGAGATCTGCCAGGGAAATTGACGTGTTTTAGGGAAATTTAAGTCTATGCCTTCTAAACGTCATAAAAATTAGTATTTTCATGCAAAGTACCACATATTTGCCCTTGACGGAAACTACATAAAAGCAGCTATAAAATGACACCACAATTTTAACAATCGGATAGAAATTGCGGGCACAGTAAGCGACCAAACCTGGAAATCTGCTCGAAAAGTGCACGTGTTCTGGAAACAGCCATTTCTACGCCTCCTACACGCTAGATAATTTGCCTAAAACATTTTCCGACCACCAAAACACTAGTTTGGGTTGAGCCTTTAAATTATATCGTAAAAACGCGGAATTCGCACGTTTAAGGGGAGAAAAAGCAATTTGAAGTTTTGGGGGGGTGACACATGGAAAATTGGGATTTTTCGCACTTCCAACCACTAAAACCACCCTTAAACTTTTCCAAAATACCACAAATTTATAATTTTTGGAAAATTCAGACGCTGATCTATCTATTAAGACAAAAATATTGCAAATCGGTTGGGAAATGTAGGTACAGTAATGCCATAAAGGGAAAAAGTTCCCAAAACCTGCCCCCCAAAAATATACTACCTTGCTTATTAGACCACTTAAAAGAATAACTTTTATTTTAATTTGTTTGTATACGCTCATGTATTGATTTTAAAGAGTAAAAAAAAATTTCTATTGTACACGTAGATTTTTATACAGAAAAGTTTGTTTTTTCGCTTCCTCCTATTTGAACCCTCATAAAAATTAGTGTATTTGTAAATAATGCTACAAATTTATATTTATCGTAAAGAATACACCGACAGCTAGAAAATGAGACCAAAATTTTGACAATCGGGTGAAAATTGTGGGTACAGTGAGCGATCAAAGCGAGAGATCTGCCAGGGAAATTGACGTGTTTTAGGGAAATTTAACTATATGCCTCCTAAACGTCATGAACATTAGTATTTTCATGCAAAGTACCACATATTTACCCTTGGCGGAAACTACATAAAAGCAGCTATAAAATGACACCACAATTTTAACAATCGGATAGAAATTGCGGGCACAGTAAGCGACCAAACCTGGAAATCTGCTCGAAAAGTGCACGTGCACGTGCACCCTTAAACTTTTCCAAAGTACCACAAATTTATACTTTTTGGAAAATTCAGATGCTGATCGATCTATTAAGACCAAAATATTGCAAATCAGTTGGGAAATGTAGGTACAGTAATGCCATAAAGGGAAAAAGTTCCCAAAACCTGCCCCCCAAAAATATACTATCTTGCTTATTAGACCACTTAGAAGAATAACTTTTATTTTAATTTGTTTGTCTACGCTCATGTATTGATTTTAAAGAGTAAAAAAAATTTTCTATTGTACACGTAGATTTTTATACAGAAAAGTTTGTTTTTTCGCTTTACTCCTATTTGAACCCTCATAAAAATTAGTGTATTTGTAAATAATGCTACAAATTTATATTTATCGTAAAGAATACACCGACAGCTAGAAAATGAGACCAAAATTTTGACAATCGGGTGAAAATTGTGGGTACGGTGAGCGATCAAAGCGAGAGATCTGCCAGAGAAATTGACGTGTTTTAGGGAAATTTAAGTCGATGCCTTCTAAACGTCATAAAAATTAGTATTTTAATGCAAAGTACCACATATTAACCTTTGGCGGAAACTACATAAAAGCAGCTATAAAATGACACCACAATTTTAACAATCGGATAGAAATTGCGGGCACAGTAAGCGACCAAACCTGGAAATCTGCTCGAAAAGTGCACGTGCACGTGCACCCTTAAACTTTTCCAAAGTACCACAAATTTATACTTTTTGGAAAATTCAGATGCTGATCGATCTATTAAGACTAAAATATTGCAAATCAGTTGGGAAATGTAGGTACAGTAATGCCATAAAGGGAAAAAGTTCCCAAAACCTGCCCCCCAAAAATATACTATCTTGCTTATTAGACCACTTAGAAGAATAACTTTTATTTTAATTTGTTTGTCTACGCTCATGTATTGATTTTAAAGAGTAAAAAAAATTTCTATTGTACACGTAGATTTTTATACAGAAAAGTTTGTTTTTTCGCTTTACTCCTATTTGAACCCTCATAAAAATTAGTGTATTTGTAAATAATGCTACAAATTTATATTTATCGTAAAGAATACACCGACAGCTAGAAAATGAGACCAAAATTTTGACAATCGGGTGAAAATTGTGGGTACGGTGAGCGATCAAAGCGAGAGATCTGCCAGGGAAATTGACGTGTCCTAGGGAAATTTAAGTCTATGCCTTCTAAACGTCATAAAATTAGTATTTTCATGCAAAGTACCACATATTTACCTTTGGCGGAAACTACATAAAAGCAGCTATAAAATGACACCACAATTTTAACAATCGGATAGAAATTGCGGGCACAGTAAGCGACCAAACCTGGAAATCTGCTCGAAAAGTGCACGTGTTCTGGAAACAGCCATTTCTACGCCTCCTACACGCTAGATAATTTGCCTAAAACATTTTCCGACCACCAAAACACTAGTTTGGGTTAAGCCTTTAAATTAAATCGTAAAAACGCGGAATTCGCACGTTTAAGGGGAGAAAAAGCAATTTGAAGTTTTGGGGGGGTGACACATGGAAAATTGGGATTTTTTGCACTTCCAACCACTAAAACCACCCTTAAACTTTTCCAAAGTACCACAAATTTATACTTTTTGGAAAATTCAGATGCTGATCGATCTATTAAGACTAAAATATTGCAAATCGGTTGGGAAATGTAGGTACAGTAATGCCATAAAGGGAAAAAGTTCCCAAAACCTGCCCCCCAAAAATATACTATCTTGCTTATTAGACCACTTAGAAGAATAACTTTTATTTTAATTTGTTTGTATACGCTCATGTATTGGTTTTAAAGAGTAAAAAAAATTTTCTATTGTACACGTAGATTTTTATACAGAAAAGTTTGTTTTTTCGCTTCCTCCTATTTGAACCCTCATAAAAATTAGTGTATTTGTAAATAATGCTACAAATTTATATTTATCGTAAAAAATACACCGACAGCTAGAAAATGAGACCAAAATTTTGATAATCGGGTGAAAATTGTGGGTACAGTGAGCGATCAAAGCGAGAGATCTGCCAGGGAAATTGACGTGTTTTAGGGAAATTTAAGTCTATGCCTTCTAAACGTCATAAAAATTAGTATTTTCATGCAAAGTACCACATATTTGCCCTTGACGGAAACTACATAAAAGCAGCTATAAAATGACACCACAATTTTAACAATCGGATAGAAATTGCGGGCACAGTAAGCGACCAAACCTGGAAATCTGCTCGAAAAGTGCACGTGTTCTGGAAACAGCCATTTCTACGCCTCCTACACGCTAGATAATTTGCCTAAAACATTTTCCGACCACCAAAACACTAGTTTGGGTTGAGCCTTTAAATTATATCGTAAAAACGCGGAATTCGCACGTTTAAGGGGAGAAAAAGCAATTTGAAGTTTTGGGGGGGTGACACATGGAAAATTGGGATTTTTTGCACTTCCAACTACTAAAACCACCCTTAAACTTTTCCAAAGTACCACAAATTTATACTTTTTGGAAAATTCAGACGCTGATCTATCTATTAAGACAAAAATATTGCAAATCGGTTGGGAAATGTAGGTACAGTAATGCCATAAAGGGAAAAAGTTCCCAAAACCTGCCCCCCAAAAATATACTACCTTGCTTATTAGACCACTTAGAAGAATAACTTTTATTTTAATTTGTTTGTATACGCTCATGTATTGATTTTAAAGAGTAAAAAAAATTTTCTATTGTACACGTAGATTTTTATACAGAAAAGTTTGTTTTTTCGCTTTACTCCTATTTGAACCCTCATAAAAATTAGTGTATTTGTAAATAATGCTACAAATTTATATTTATCGTAAAGAATACACCGACAGCTAGAAAATGAGACCAAAATTTTGACAATCGGGTGAAAATTGTGGGTACGGTGAGCGATCAAAGCGAGAGATCTGCCAGGGAAATTGACGTGTTTTAGGGAAATTTAAGTCTATGCCTTCTAAACGTCATAAAATTAGTATTTTCATGCAAAGTACCACATATTTACCTTTGGCGGAAACTACATAAAAGCAGCTATAAAATGACACCACAATTTTAACAATCGGATAGAAATTGCGGGCACAGTAAGCGACCAAACCTGGAAATCTGCTCGAAAAGTGCACGTGTTCTGGAAACAGCCATTTCTACGCCTCCTACACGCTAGATAATTTGCCTAAAACATTTTCCGACCACCAAAACACTAGTTCGGGTTAAGCCTTTAAATTAAATAGTAAAAACGCGGAATTCGCACGTTTAAGGGGAGAAAAAGCAATTTGAAGTTTTGGGGGGGTGACACATGGAAAATTGGGATTTTTTGCACTTCCAACCACTAAAACCACCCTTAAACTTTTCCAAAGTACCACAAATTTATACTTTTTGGAAAATTCAGATGCTGATCGATCTATTAAGACTAAAATATTGCAAATCGGTTGGGAAATGTAGGTACAGTAATGCCATAAAGGGAAAAAGTTCCCAAAACCTGCCCCCCAAAAATATACTATCTTGCTTATTAGACCACTTAGAAGAATAACTTTTATTTTAATTTGTTTGTATACGCTCATGTATTGGTTTTAAAGAGTAAAAAAAATTTTCTATTGTACACGTAGATTTTTATACAGAAAAGTTTGTTTTTTCGCTTCCTCCTATTTGAACCCTCATAAAAATTAGTGTATTTGTAAATAATGCTACAAATTTATATTTATCGTAAAGAATACACCGACAGCTAGAAAATGAGACCAAAATTTTGATAATCGGGTGAAAATTGTGGGTACAGTGAGCGATCAAAGCGAGAGATCTGCCAGGGAAATTGACGTGTTTTAGGGAAATTTAAGTCTATGCCTTCTAAACGTCATAAAAATTAGTATTTTCATGCAAAGTACCACATATTTGCCCTTGACGGAAACTACATAAAAGCAGCTATAAAATGACACCACAATTTTAACAATCGGATAGAAATTGCGGGCACAGTAAGCGACCAAACCTGGAAATCTGCTCGAAAAGTGCACGTGTTCTGGAAACAGCCATTTCTACGCCTCCTACACGCTAGATAATTTGCCTAAAACATTTTCCGACCACCAAAACACTAGTTTGGGTTGAGCCTTTAAATTATATCGTAAAAACGCGGAATTCGCACGTTTAAGGGGAGAAAAAGCAATTTGAAGTTTTGGGGGGGTGACACATGGAAAATTGGGATTTTTTGCACTTCCAACCACTAAAACCACCCTTAAACTTTTCCAAAATACCACAAATTTATACTTTTTGGAAAATTCAGACGCTGATCTATCTATTAAGACAAAAATATTGCAAATCGGTTGGGAAATGTAGGTACAGTAATGCCATAAAGGGAAAAAGTTCCCAAAACCTGCCCCCCAAAAATATACTACCTTGCTTACTAGACCACTTAGAAGAATAACTTTTATTTTAATTTGTTTGTATACGCTCATGTATTGATTTTAAAGAGTAAAAAAAAATTTCTGTTGTACACGTAGATTTTTATACAGAAAAGTTTGTTTTTTCGCTTCCTCCTATTTGAACCCTCATAAAAATTAGTGTATTTGTAAATAATGCTACAAATTTATATTTATCGTAAAGAATACACCGACAGCTAGAAAATGAGACCAAAATTTTGACAATCGGGTGAAAATTGTGGGTACGGTGAGCGATCAAAGCGAGAGATCTGCCAGGGAAATTGACGTGTTTTAGGGAAATTTAACTATATGCCTCCTAAACGTCATGAACATTAGTATTTTCATGCAAAGTACCACATATTTACCCTTGGCGGAAACTACATAAAAGCAGCTATAAAATGACACCACAATTTTAACAATCGGATAGAAATTGCGGGCACAGTAAGCGACCAAACCTGGAAATCTGCTCGAAAAGTGCACGTGCACGTGCACCCTTAAACTTTTCCAAAGTACCACAAATTTATACTTTTTGGAAAATTCAGATGCTGATCGATCTATTAAGACTAAAATATTGCAAATCAGTTGGGAAATGTAGGTACAGTAATGCCATAAAGGGAAAAAGTTCCCAAAACCTGCCCCCCAAAAATATACTATCTTGCTTATTAGACCACTTAGAAGAATAACTTTTATTTTAATTTGTTTGTCTACGCTCATGTATTGATTTTAAAGAGTAAAAAAAATTTTCTATTGTACACGTAGATTTTTATACAGAAAAGTTTGTTTTTTCGCTTTACTCCTATTTGAACCCTCATAAAAATTAGTGTATTTGTAAATAATGCTACAAATTTATATTTATCGTAAAGAATACACCGACAGCTAGAAAATGAGACCAAAATTTTGACAATCGGGTGAAAATTGTGGGTACGGTGAGCGATCAAAGCGAGAGATCTGCCAGGGAAATTGACGTGTTTTAGGGAAATTTAAGTCTATGCCTTCTAAACGTCATAAAAATTAGTATTTTCATGCAAAGTACCACATATTTGCCTTTGACGGAAACTACATAAAAGCAGCTATAAAATGACACCACAATTTTAACAATCGGATAGAAATTGCGGGCACAGTAAGCGACCAAACCTGGAAATCTGCTCGAAAAGTGCACGTGTTCTGGAAGCAGCCATTTCTACGCCTCCTACACGCTAGATAATTTGCCTAAAACATTTTCCGACCACCAAAACACTAGTTTGGCTTAAGCCTTTAAATTAAATCGTAAAAACGCGGAATTCGCACGTTTAAGGGGAGAAAAAGCAATTTGAAGTTTTGGGGGGGTGACACATGGAAAATTGGGATTTTTTGCACTTCCAACCACTAAAACCACCCTTAAACTTTTCCAAAGTACCACAAATTTATACTTTTTGGAAAATTCAGACGCTGATCTATCTATTAAGACAAAAATATTGCAAATCGGTTGGGAAATGTAGGTACAGTAATGCCATAAAGGGAAAAAGTTCCCAAAACCTGCCCCCCAAAAATATACTATCTTGCTTATTAGGCCACTTAGAAGAATAACTTTTATTTTAATTTGTTTGTATACGCTCATGTATTGATTTTAAAGAGTAAAAACAATTTTCTATTGTACACGTAGATTTTTATACAGAAAAGTTTGTTTTTTCGCTTTACTCCTATTTGAACCCTCATAAAAATTAGTGTATTTGTAAATAATGCTACAAATTTATATTTATCGTAAAGAATACACCGACAGCTAGAAAATGAGACCAAAATTTTGACAATCGGGTGAAAATTGTGGGTACAGTGAGCGATCAAAGCGAGAGATCTGCCAGGGAAATTGACGTGTTTTAGGGAAATTTAAGTCTATGCCTTCTAAACGTCATGAACATTAGTATTTTCATGCAAAGTACCACATATTTTCCCTTGGCGGAAACTACATAAAAGCAGCTATAAAATGACACCACAATTTTAACAATCGGATAGAAATTGCGGGCACAGTAAGCGACCAAACCTGGAAATCTGCTCGAAAAGTGCACGTGTTCTGGAAACAGCCATTTCTACGCCTCCTACACGCTAGATAATTTGCCTAAAACATTTTCCGACCACCAAAACAAGTTTGGGTTAAGCCTTTAAATTAAATCGTAAAAACGCGGAATTCGCACGTTTAAGGGGAGAAAAAGCAATTTGAAGTTTTGGGGGGGTGACACATGGAAAATTGGGATTTTTTGCACTTCCAACCACTAAAACCACCCTTAAACTTTTCCAAAGTACCACAAATTTATACTTTTTGGAAAATTCAGACGCTGATCTATCTATTAAGACTAAAATATTGCAAATCGGTTGGGAAATGTAGGTACAGTAATGCAATAAAGGGAAAAAGTTCCCAAAACCTGCCCCCCAAAAATATACTATCTTGCGTATTAGACGACTTAGAAGAATAACTTTTATTTTAATTTGTTTGTATACGCTCATGTATTGATTTTAAAGAGTAAAAAAAATTTTCTATTGTACACGTAGATTTTTATACAGAAAAGTTTGTTTTTTCGCTTTACTCCTATTTGAACCCTCATAAAAATTAGTGTATTTGTAAATAATGCTACAAATTTATATTTATCGTAAAGAATACACCGACAGCTAGAAAATGAGACCAAAATTTTGACAATCGGGTGAAAATTGTGGGTACAGTGAGCGATCAAAGCGAGAGATCTGCCAGGGAAATTGACGTGTTTTAGGGAAATTTAAGTCTATGCCTTCTAAACGTCATAAAATTAGTATTTTCATTCGAAGTACCACATATTTGCCCTTCGTGGAAACTACATAAAAGTAGCTATAAAATGACACCACAATTTTAACAATCGGATAGAAATTGCGGGCACAGTAAGCGACCAAACCTGGAAATCTGCTCGAAAAGTGCACGTGTTCTGGAAACAGCCATTTCTACGCCTCCTACACGCTAGATAATTTGCCTAAAACATTTTCCGACCACCAAAACACTAGCTAGGGTTAAGCCTTTAAATTAAATCGTAAAAACGCGGAATTCGCACGTTTAAGGGGAGAAAAAGCAATTTGAAGTTTTGGGGGGGTGACACATGGAAAATTGGGATTTTTTGGACTACCAACCACTAAAACCACCCTTAAACTTTTCCAAAGTACCACAAATTTATACTTTTTGGAAAATTCAGACGCTGATCTATCTATTAAGACAAAAATATTGCAAATCGGTTGGGAAATGTAGGTACAGTAATGCCATAAAGGGAAAAAGTTCCCAAAACCTGCCCCCCAAAAATATACTATCTTGCTTATTAGACCACTTAGAAGAATAACTTTTATTTTAATTTGTTTGTATACGCTCATGTATTGATTTTAAAGAGTAAAAAAAATTTTCTATTGTACACGTAGATTTTTATACAGAAAAGTTTGTTTTTTCGCTTTACTCCTATTTGAACCCTCATAAAAATTAGTGTATTTGTAAATAATGCTACAAATTTATATTTATCGTAAAGAATACACCGACAGCTAAAAAATGAGACCAAAATTTTGACAATCGGGTGAAAATTGTGAGTACAGTGAGCGATCAAAGCGAGAGATCTGCCAGGGAAATTGACGTGTTTTAGGGAAATTTAACTATATGCCTTCTGAACGTCATAAAATTAGTATTTTCATGCAAAGTACCATATATTTACCTTTCGCGGAAACTACATAAAAGCAGCTATAAAATGACACCACAATTTTAACAATCGGATAGAAATTGCGGGCACAGTAAGCGACCAAACCTGGAAATCTGCTCGAAAAGTGCACGTGTTCTGGAAACAGCCATTTCTACGCCTCCTACATGCTAGATAATTTGCCTAAAACATTTTCCGACCACCAAAACACTTGTTCGGGTTAAGCCTTTAAATTAAATCGTAAAAACGCGGAATTCGCACGTTTAAGGGGAGAAAAAGCAATTTGAAGTTTTGGGGGGGTGACACATGGAAAATTGGGATTTTTTGCACTTCCAACCACTAAAACCACCCTTAAACTTTTCCAAAGTACCACAAATTTATGCTTTTTGGAAAATTCAGACGCTGATCTATCTATTAAGACAAAAATATTGCAAATCGGTTGGGAAATGTAGGTACAGTAATGCCATAAAGGGAAAAAGTTCCCAAAACCTGCCCCCCAAAAATATACTATCTTGCTTATTAGACCACTTAGAAGAATAACTTTTATTTTAATTTGTTTGTATATGCTCATGTATTGATTTTAAAGAGTAAAAAAAATTTTCTATTGTACACGTAGATTTTTATACAGAAAAGTTTGTTTTTTCGCTTTACTCCTATTTGAACCCTCATAAAAATTAGTGTATTTGTAAATAATGCTACAAATTTATATTTATCGTAAAGAATACACCGACAGCTAGAAAATGAGACCAAAATTTTGACAATCGGGTGAAAATTGTGGGTACAGTGAGCGATCAAAGCGAGAGATCTGCCAGGGAAATTGACGTGTTTTAGGGAAATTTAACTATATGCCTTCTAAACGTCATAAAATTAGTATTTTCATGCAAAGTACCACATATTTACCTTTGGCGGAAACTACATAAAAGCAGCTATAAAATGACACCACAATTTTAACAATCGGATAGAAATTGCGGGCACAGTAAGCGACCAAACCTGGAAATCTGCTCGAAAAGTGCACGTGTTCTGGAAACAGCCATTTCTACGCCTCCTACATGCTAGATAATTTGCCTAATTTTCCGACCACCAAAACACTAGTTTGGGTTAAGCCTTTAAATTAAATCGTAAAAACGCGGAATTCGCACGTTTAAGGGGAGAAAAAGCAATTTGAAGTTTTGGGGGGGTGATACATGGAAAATTGGGATTTTTTGCACTTCCAACCACTAAAACCACCCTTAAACTTTTCCAAAGTACCACAAATTTATACTTTTTGGAAAATTCAGACGCTGATCTATCTATTAAGACAAAAATATTGCAAATCGGTTGGGAAATGTAGGTACAGTAATGCCATAAAGGGAAAAAGTTCCCAAAACCTGCCCCCCAAGAATATACTATCTTGCTTATTAGACCACTTAGAAGAATAACTTTTATTTTAATTTGTTTGTATACGCTCATGTATTGATTTTAAAGAGTAAAAAAAATTTTCTATTGTACACGTAGATTTTTATACAGAAAAGTTTGTTTTTTCGCTTTACTCCTATTTGAACCCTCATAAAAATTAGTGTATTTGTAAATAATGCTACAAATTTATATTTATCGTAAAGAATACACCGACAGCTAGAAAATGAGACCAAAATTTTGACAATCGGGTGAAAATTGTGGGTACAGTGAGCGATCAAAGCGAGAGATCTGCCAGGGAAATTGACGTGCTTTAGGGAAATTTAACTATATGCCTTCTAAACGTCATAAAATTAGCATTTTCATGCAAAGTACCACATATTTGCCCTTGACGGAAACTACATAATAGCAGCTATAAAATGACACCACAATTTTAACAATCGGATAGAAATTGCGGGCACAGTAAGCGACCAAACCTGGAAATCTGCTCGAAAAGTGCACGTGTTCTGGAAACAGCCATTTCTACGCCTCCTACATGCTAGATAATTTGCCTAAAACATTTTCCGACCACCAAAACACTAGTTTGGGTTAAGCCTTTAAATTAAATCGTAAAAACGCGGAATTCGCACGTTTAAGGGGAGAAAAAGCAATTTGAAGTTTTGGGGGGGTGACACATGGAAAATTGGGATTTTTTGCACTTCCAAACACTAAAACCACCCTTAAACTTTTCCAAAGTACCACAAATTTATACTTTTTGGAAAATTCAGACGCTGATCTATCTATTAAGACAAAAATATTGCAAATCGGTTGGGAAATGTAGGTACAGTAATGCCATAAAGGGAAAAAGTTCCCAAAACCTGCCCCCCAAAAATATACTATCTTGCTTATTAGACCACTTAGAAGAATAACTTTTATTTTAATTTGTTTGTATACGCTCATGTATTGATTTTAAAGAGTAAAAAAAAATTTCTATTGTACACGTAGATTTTTATACAGAAAAGTTTGTTTTTTCGCTTTACTCCTATTTGAACCCTCATAAAAATTAGTGTATTTGTAAATAATGCTACAAATTTATATTTATCGTAAAGAATACACCGACAGCTAGAAAATGAGACCAAAATTTTGACAATCGGGTGAAAATTGTGGGTACAGTGAGCGATCAAAGCGAGAGATCTGCCAGGGAAATTGACGTGTTTTAGGGAAATTTAACTATATGCCTTCTAAACGTCATAAAATTAGTATTTTCATGCAAAGTACCACATATTTGCCCTTGACGGAAACTTCATAATAGCAGCTATAAAATGACACCACAATTTTAACAATCGGATAGAAATTGCGGGCACAGTAAGCGACCAAACCTGGAAATCTGCTCGAAAAGTGCACGTGTTCTGGAAACAGCCATTTCTACGCCTCCTACATGCTAGATAATTTGCCTAAAACATTTTCCGACCACCAAAACACTAGTTTGGGTTAAGCCTTTAAATTAAATCGTAAAAACGCGGAATTCGCACGTTTAAGGGGAGAAAAAGCAATTTGAAGTTTTGTGGGGGTGACACATGGAAAATTGGGATTTTTTGCACTTCCAACCACTGAAACCACCCTTAAACTTTTCCAAAGTACCACAA
Organism: Odontomyia ornata; assembly: GCA_963969285.1. NCBI lineage: Eukaryota > Metazoa > Arthropoda > Insecta > Diptera > Stratiomyidae > Odontomyia > Odontomyia ornata. The sequence goes on along the minus strand of OZ017739.1, from coordinate 435,399,161 downwards.
ATTTATACTTTTTGGAAAATTCAGACGCTGATCTATCTATTAAGACAAAAATATTGCAAATCGGTTGGGAAATGTAGGTACAGTAATGCCATAAAGGGAAAAAGTTCCCAAAACCTGCCCCCCAAAAATATACTATCTTGCTTATTAGACCACTTAGAAGAATAACTTTTATTTTAATTTGTTTGTATACGCTCATGTATTGATTTTAAAGAGTAAAAAAAATTTTCTATCGTACACGTAGATTTTTATACAGAAAAGTTTGTTTTTTCGCTTTACTCCTATTTGAACCCTCATAAAAATTAGTGTATTTGTAAATAATGCTACAAATTTATATTTATCGTAAAGAATACACCGACAGCTAGAAAATGAGACCAAAATTTTGACAATCGGGTGAAAATTGTGGGTACAGTGAGCGATCAAAGCGAGAGATCTGCCAGGGAAATTGACGTGTTTTAGGGAAATTTAACTATATGCCTTCTAAACGTCATAAAATTAGTATTTTCATGCAAAGTACCACATATTTGCCCTTGACGGAAACTACATAATAGCAGCTATAAAATGACACCACAATTTTAACAATCGGATAGAAATTGCGGGCACAGTAAGCGACCAAACCTGGAAATCTGCTCGAAAAGTGCACGTGTTCTGGAAACAGCCATTTCTACGCCTCCTACATGCTAGATAATTTGCCTAAAACATTTTCCGACCACCAAAACACTAGCTTGGGTTAAGCCTTTAAATTAAATCGTAAAAACGCGGAATTCGCACGTTTAAGGGGAGAAAAAGCAATTTGAAGTTTTGGGGGGGTGACACATGGAAAATTGGGATTTTTTGCACTTCCAACCACTAAAACCACCCTTAAACTTTTCCAAAGTACCACAAATTTATACTTTTTGGAAAATTCAGACGCTGATCTATCTATTAAGACAAAAATATTGCAAATCGGTTGGGAAATGTAGGTACAGTAATGCCATAAAGGGAAAAAGTTCCAAAAACCTGCCCTCAAAAATATACTATCTTGCTTATTAGACCACTTAGAAGAATAACTTTTATTTTAATTTGTTTGTATACGCTCATGTATTGATTTTAAAGAGTAAAAAAAATTTTCTATTGTACACGTAGATTTTTATACAGAAAAGTTTGTTTTTTCGCTTTACTCCTATTTGAACCCTCATAAAAATTAGTGTATTTGTAAATAATGCTACAAATTTATATTTATCGTAAAGAATACACCGACAGCTAGAAAATGAGACCAAAATTTTGACAATCGGGTGAAAATTGTGGGTACAGTGAGCGATCAAAGCGAGAGATCTGCCAGGGAAATTGACGTGCTTTAGGGAAATTTAACTATATGCCTTCTAAACGTCATAAAATTAGCATTTTCATGCAAAGTACCACATATTTGCCCTTGACGGAAACTTCATAATAGCAGCTATAAAATGACACCACAATTTTAACAATCGGATAGAAATTGCGGGCACAGTAAGCGACCAAACCTGGAAATCTGCTCGAAAAGTGCACGTGTTCTGGAAACAGCCATTTCTACGCCTCCTACATGCTAGATAATTTGCCTAAAACATTTTCCGACCACCAAAACACTAGTTTGGGTTAAGCCTTTAAATTAAATCGTAAAAACGCGGAATTCGCACGTTTAAGGGGAGAAAAAGCAATTTGAAGTTTTGGGGGGGTGACACATGGAAAATTGGGATTTTTTGCACTTCCAAACACTAAAACCACCCTTAAACTTTTCCAAAGTACAACAAATTTATACTTTTTGGAAAATTCAGACGCTGATCTATCTATTAAGACAAAAATATTGCAAATCGGTTGGGAAATGTAGGTACAGTAATGCCATAAAGGGAAAAAGTTCCCAAAACCTGCCCCCCAAAAATATACTATCTTGCTTATTAGACCACTTAGAAGAATAACTTTTATTTTAATTTGTTTGTATACGCTCATGTATTGATTTTAAAGAGTAAAAAAAATTTTCTATTGTACACGTAGATTTTTATACAGAAAAGTTTGTTTTTTCGCTTTACTCCTATTTGAACCCTCATAAAAATTAGTGTATTTGTAAATAATGCTACAAATTTATATTTATCGTAAAGAATACACCGACAGCTAGAAAATGAGACCAAAATTTTGACAATCGGGTGAAAATTGTGGGTACAGTGAGCGATCAAAGCGAGAGATCTGCCAGGGAAATTGACGTGTTTTAGGGAAATTTAACTATATGCCTTCTAAACGTCATAAAATTAGTATTTTCATGCAAAGTACCACATATTTGCCCTTGACGGAAACTACATAATAGCAGCTATAAAATGACACCACAATTTTAACAATCGGATAGAAATTGCGGGCACAGTAAGCGACCAAACCTGGAAATCTGCTCGAAAAGTGCACGTGTTCTGGAAACAGCCATTTCTACGCCTCCTACATGCTAGATAATTTGCCTAAAACATTTTCCGACCACCAAAACACTAGTTTGGGTTAAGCCTTTAAATTAAATCGTAAAAACGCGGAATTCGCACGTTTAAGGGGAGAAAAAGCAATTTGAAGTTTTGTGGGGGTGACACATGGAAAATTGGGATTTTTTGCACTTCCAACCACTGAAACCACCCTTAAACTTTTCCAAAGTACCACAAATTTATACTTTTTGGAAAATTCAGACGCTGATCTATCTATTAAGACAAAAATATTGCAAATCGGTTGGGAAATGTAGGTACAGTAATGCCATAAAGGGAAAAAGTTCCAAAAACCTGCCCCCAAAAATTATACTATCTTGCTTATTAGACCACTTAGAAGAATAACTTTTATTTTAATTTGTTTGTATACGCTCATGTATTGATTTTAAAGAGTAAAAAAAATTTTCTATCGTACACGTAGATTTTTATACAGAAAAGTTTGTTTTTTCGCTTTACTCCTATTTGAACCTTCATAAAAATTAGTGTGTTTGTAAATAATGCTACAAATTTATATTTATCGTAAAGAATACACCGACAGCTAGAAAATGAGACCAAAATTTTGACAATCGGGTGAAAATTGTGGGTACAGTGAGCGATCAAAGCGAGAGATCTGCCAGGGAAATTGACGTGTTTTAGGGAAATTTAACTATATGCCTTCTAAACGTCATAAAATTAGTATTTTCATGCAAAGTACCACATATTTGCCCTTGACGGAAACTACATAATAGCAGCTATAAAATGACACCTCAATTTTAACAATCGGATAGAAATTGCGGGCACAGTAAGCGACCAAACCTGGAAATCTGCTCGAAAAGTGCACGTGTTCTGGAAACAGCCATTTCTACGCCTCCTACATGCTAGATAATTTGCCTAAAACATTTTCCGACCACCAAAACACTAGCTTGGGTTAAGCCTTTAAATTAAATCGTAAAAACGCGGAATTCGCACGTTTAAGGGGAGAAAAAGCAATTTGAAGTTTTGGGGGGGTGACACATGGAAAATTGGGATTTTTTGCACTTCCAACCACTAAAACCACCCTTAAACTTTTCCAAAGTACCACAAATTTATACTTTTTGGAAAATTCAGACGCTGATCTATCTATTAAGACAAAAATATTGCAAATCGGTTGGGAAATGTAGGTACAGTAATGCCATAAAGGGAAAAAGTTCCAAAAACCTGCCCTCAAAAATATACTATCTTGCTTATTAGACCACTTAGAAGAATAACTTTTATTTTAATTTGTTTGTATACGCTCATGTATTGATTTTAAAGAGTAAAAAAAATTTTCTATTGTACACGTAGATTTTTATACAGAAAAGTTTGTTTTTTCGCTTTACTCCTATTTGAACCCTCATAAAAATTAGTGTATTTGTAAATAATGCTACAAATTTATATTTATCGTAAAGAATACACCGACAGCTAGAAAATGAGACCAAAATTTTGACAATCGGGTGAAAATTGTGGGTACAGTGAGCGATCAAAGCGAGAGATCTGCCAGGGAAATTGACGTGCTTTAGGGAAATTTAACTATATGCCTTCTAAACGTCATAAAATTAGCATTTTCATGCAAAGTACCACATATTTGCCCTTGACGGAAACTACATAATAGCAGCTATAAAATGACACCACAATTTTAACAATCGGATAGAAATTGCGGGCACAGTAGGCGACCAAACCTGGAAATCTGCTCGAAAAGTGCACGTGTTCTGGAAACAGCCATTTCTACGCCTCCTACATGCTATGTAATTTGCCTAAAACATTTTCCGACCACCAAAACACTAGTTTGGGTTAAGCCTTTAAATTAAATCGTAAAAACGCGGAATTCGCACGTTTAAGGGGAGAAAAAGCAATTTGAAGTTTTGGGGGGGTGACACATGGAAAATTGGGATTTTTTGCACTTCCAACCACTAAAACCACCCTTAAACTTTTCCAAAGTACCACAAACTTATACTTTTTGGAAAATTCAGACGCTGATCTATCTATTAAGACAAAAATATTGCAAATCGGTTGGGAAATGTAGGTACAGTAATGCCATAAAGGGAAAAAGTTCCCAAAACCTGCCCCCCAAAAATATACTATCTTGCTTATTAGACCACTTAGAAGAATAACTTTTATTTTAATTTGTTTGTATACGCTCATGTATTGATTTTAAAGAGTAAAAAAATTTTCTATTGTACACGTAGATTTTTATACAGAAAAGTTTGTTTTTTCGCTTTACTCCTATTTGAACCCTCATAAAAATTAGTGTATTTGTAAATAATGCTACAAATTTATATTTATCGTAAAGAATACACCGACAGCTAGAAAATGAGACCAAAATTTTGACAATCGGGTGAAAATTGTGGGTACAGTGAGCGATCAAAGCGAGAGATCTGCCAGGGAAATTGACGTGTTTTACGGAAATTTAACTATATGCCTTCTAAACGTCATAAAATTAGTATTTTCATGCAAAGTACCACATATTTACCCTTGGCGGAAACTACATAAAAGCAGCTATAAAATGACACCACAATTTTAACAATCGGATAGAAATTGCGGGCACAGTAAGCGACCAAATCTGGAAATCTGCTCGAAAAGTGCACGTGTTCTGGAAACAGCCATTTCTACGCCTCCTACATGCTATGTAATTTGCCTAAAACATTTTCCGACCACCAAAACACTAGTTTGGGTTAAGCCTTTAAATTAAATCGTAAAAACGCGGAATTCGCACGTTTAAGGGGAGAAAAAGCAATTTGAAGTTTTGGGGGGGTGACACATGGAAAATTGGGATTTTTTGCACTTCCAACCACTAAAACCACCCTTAAACTTTTCCAAAGTACCACAAATTTATACTTTTTGGAAAATTCAGACGCTGATCTATCTATTAAGACAAAAATATTGCAAATCGGTTGGGAAATGTAGGTACAGTAATGCCATAAAGGGAAAAAGTTCCCAAAACCTGCCCCCCAAAAATATACTATCTTGCTTATTAGACCACTTAGAAGCATAACTTTTATTTTAATTTGTTTGTATACGCTCATGTATTGATTTTAAAGAGTAAAAAAATTTTCTATTGTACACGTAGATTTTTATACAGAAAAGTTTGTTTTTTCGCTTTACTCCTATTTGAACCCTCATAAAAATTAGTGTATTTGTAAATAATGCTACAAATTTATATTTATCGTAAAGAATACACCGACAGCTAGAAAATGAGACCAAAATTTTGACAATCGGGTGAAAATTGTGGGTACAGTGAGCGATCAAAGCGAGAGATCTGCCAGGGAAATTGACGTGTTTTAGGGAAATTTAAGTCGATGCCTTCTAAACGTCATAAACATTAGTATTTTCATGCAAAGTACCACATATTTGCCCTTGACGGAAACTACATAAAAGCAGCTATAAAATGACACCACAATTTTAACAATCGGATAGAAATTGCGGGCACAGTAAGCGACCAAACCTGGAAATCTGCTCGAAAAGTGCACGTGTTCTAGAAACAGCCATTTCTACGCCTCCTACACGCTAGATAATTTGCCTAAAATATTTTCCGACCACCAAAACACTAGTCTGGGTTAAGCCTTTAAATTAAATCGTAAAAACGCGGAATTCGCACGTTTAAGGGGAGAAAAAGCAATTTGAAGTTTTGGGGGGGTGACACATGGAAAATTGGGATTTTTTGCACTTCCAACCACTAAAACCACCCTTAAACTTTTCCAAAGTACCACAAATTTATACTTTTTGGAAAATTCAGACGCTGATCTATCTATTAAGACAAAAATATTGCAAATCGGTTGGGAAATGTAGGTACAGTAATGCCATAAAGGGAAAAAGTTCCCAAAACCTGCCCCCCAAAAATATACTATCTTGCTTATTAGACCACTTAGAAGAATAACTTTTATTTTAATTTGTTTGTATACGCTCATGTATTGATTTTAAAGAGTAAAAAAAATTTTCTATTGTACACGTAGATTTTTATACAGAAAAGTTTGTTTTTTCGCTTTACTCCTATTTGAACCCTCATAAAAATTAGTGTATTTGTAAATAATGCTACAAATTTATATTTATCGTAAAGAATACACCGACAGCTAGAAGATGAGACCAACATTTTGACAATCGGGTGAAAATTGTGGGTACAGTGAGCGATCAAAGCGAGAGATCTGCCAGGGAAATTGACGTGTTTTAGGGAAATTTAAGTCTATGCCTTCTAAACGTCATAAACATTAGTATTTTTATGCAAAGTACCACATATTTACCCTTGGCGGAAACTAAATAAACGCAGCTATAAAATGACACCACAATTTTAACAATCGGATAGAAATTCCGGGCACAGTAAGCGACCAAACCTGGAAATCTGCTCGAAAAGTGCACGTGTTCTAGAAACAGCCATTTCTACGCGTCCTACACGCTAGATAATTTGCCTAAAATATTTTCCGACCACCAAAACACTAGCTTGGGTTAAGCCTTTAAATTAAATCGTAAAAACGCGGAATTCGCACGTTTAAGGGGAGAAAAAGCAATTTGAAGTTTTGGGGGGGTGACAGATGGAAAATTGGGATTTTTTGCACTTCCAACCACTAAAACCACCCTTAAACTTTTCCAAAGTACCACAAATTTATACTTTTTGGAAAATTCAGACGCTGATCTATCTATTAAGACAAAAATATTGCAAATCGGTTGGGAAATGTAGGTACAGTAATGCCATAAAGGGAAAAAGTTCCCAAAACCTGCCCCCCAAAAATATACTATCTTGCTTATTAGACCACTTAGAAGAATAACTTTTATTTTAATTTGTTTGTATACGCTCATGTATTGATTTTAAAGAGTAAAAAAAATTTTCTATTGTACACGTAGATTTTTATACAGAAAAGTTTGTTTTTTCGCTTTACTCCTATTTGAACCCTCATAAAAATTAGTGTATTTGTAAATAATGCTACAAATTTATATTTATCGTAAAGAATACACCGACAGCTAGAAAATGAGACCAACATTTTGACAATCGGGTGAAAATTGTGGGTACAGTGAGCGATTAAAGCGAGAGATCTGCCAGGGAAATTGACGTGTTTTAGGGAAATTTAACTATATGCCTTCTAAACGTCATAAAATTAGTATTTTCATGCAAAGTACCACATATTTACCTTTCGCGGAAACTACATAAAAGCAGCTATAAAATGACACCACAATTTTAACAATCGGATAGAAATTGCGGGCACAGTAAGCGACCAAACCTGGAAATCTGCTCGAAAAGTGCACGTGTTCTGGAAACAGCCATTTCTACGCCTCCTACATGCTAGATAATTTGCCTAAAACATTTTCCGACCACCAAAACACTAGTTTGGGTTAAGCCTTTAAATTAAATCGTAAAAACGCGGAATTCGCACGTTTAAGGGGAGAAAAAGCAATTTGAAGTTTTGGGGGGGTGACACATGGAAAATTGGGATTTTTTGCACTTCCAACTACTAAAACCACCCTTAAACTTTTCCAACGTACCACAAATTTATACTTTTTGGAAAGTTCAGACGCTGATCTATCTATTAAGACTAAAATATTGCAAACCGGTTGGTAAATGTAGGTACAGTAATGCCATAAAGGGAAAAAGTTCCCAAAACCTGCCCTCCAAAAATATACTATCTTGCTTATTAGACCACTTAGAAGAATAACTTTTATTTTAATTTGTTTGTTTACGCTCATGTATTGATTTTAAAGAGTAAAAAAAAAATTTCTATTCTACACGTAGATTTTTATACAGAAAAGTTTGTTTCTTCGCTTTACTCCTATTTGAACCCTCATAAAAATTAGTGTATTTGTAAATAATGCTACAAATTTATATTTATCGTAAAGAATACACCGAAAACTAGAAAATGAGACCAAAATTTTGACAATCGGATGAAAATTGTGGGTACAGTGAGCGATCAAAGCGAGAGATCTGCCAGGGAAATTGACGTGTTTTAGGGAAATTTAAGTCTATGCCTTCTAAACGTCATTAAAAATTAGTATTTTCATGCAAAGTACCACATATTTACCCTTGGCGGAAACTACATAAAAGCAGCTATAAAATGACACCACAATTTTAACAATCGGATAGAAATTGCGGGCACAGTAAGCGACCAAACCTGGAAATCTGCTCGAAAAGTGCACGTGTTCTGGAAACAGCCATTTCTACGCCTCCTACATGCTAGATAATTCGCCTAAAACATTTTCCGACCACCAAAACACTAGTTTGGGTTCAGCCTTTAAATTGAATCGTAAAAACGCGGAATTCGCACGTTTAAGGGAAGAAAAAGCAATTTGAAGTTTTGGGGGGCTGACACATAGAAAATTGGGATTTTTTGCACTTCCAACCACTAAAACCACCCTTAAACTTTTCCAAAGTACCACAAATTTATCCTTTTTGGAAAATTCAGACGCTGATCTATCTATTAAAACTAAAATATTGCAAATCGGTTGGGAAATGTAGGTACAGTAATGCCATAAAGGGAAAAAGTTCCCAAAACCTGCCCCCCAAAAATATACTATCTTGCTTATTAGACCACTTAGAAGAATAACTTTTATTTTAATTTGTTTGTATACGCTCATGTATTGATTTTAAAGAGTAAAAGAAATTTTCTATTGTACACGTAGATTTTTATACAGAAAAGTTTGTTTTTTCGCTTTACTCCTATTTGAACCCTCATAAAAATTAGTGTATTTGTAAATAATGCTACAAATTTATATTTATCGTAAAGAATACACCGACAGCTAGAAAATGAGACCAAAATTTTGACAATCGGGTGAAAATTGTGGGTACAGTGAGCGATCAAAGCGAGAGATCTGCCAGGGAAATTGACGTGTTTTAGGGAAATTTAACTATATGCCTTCTAAACGTCATAAAAATTAGTATTTTCATGCAAAGTACCACATATCTACCCTTGGCGGAAACTACATAAAAGCAGCTATAAAATGACACCACAATTTTAACAATCGGATAGAAATTGCGGGCACAGTAAGCGACCAAACCTGGAAATCTGCTCGAAAAGTGCACGTGTTCTAGAAGCAGCCATTTCTACGCCTCCTACACGCTAGATAATTTGCCTAAAACATTTTCCGACCACCAAAACACTATTTTGGGTTGAGCCTTTAAATTAAATCGTAAAAACGCGGAATTCGCACGTTTAAGGGGAGAAAAAGCAATTTGAAGTTTTGGGGGGATGACACATGGAAAATTGGGATTTTTTGCACTTCCAACCACTAAAACCACCCTTAAACTTTTCCAAAGTACCACAAATTTATACTTTTTGGAAAATTCAGATGTTAATCTATCTATTAAGACTAAAATATTGCAAATCGGTTGGTAAACGTAGGTACAGTAATGCCATAAAGGGAAAAAGTTCTCAAAACCTAACCCCCAAAAATATACTTTCTTGCTTATTAGACCACTTAGAAGAATAACTTTTATTTTAATTTGTTTGTTTACGCTCATGTATTGATTTTAAAGAGTAAAAAAAAATTTCTATTGTACACGTAGATTTTTATACAGAAAAGTTTGTTTTTTCGCTTTACTCCTATTTGAACCCTCATAAAAATTAGTGTATTTGTAAATAATGCTACAAATTTATATTTATCGTAAAGAATACACCGACAACTAGAAAATGAGACCAAAATTTTGACAATCGAATGAAAATTGTGGGTACAGTGAGCGATTAAAGCGAGAGATCTGCCAGGGAAATTGACGTGTTTTAGGGAAATTTAAGTCTATGCCTTCTAAACGTCATTAAAAATTAGTATTTTCATGCAAAGTACCACATATTTACCCTTCGCGGAAACTACATAAAAGCAGCTATAAAATGACACCCAAATTTTAACAATCGGATAGAAATTGCGGGCACAGTAAGCGACCAAACCTGGAAATCTGCTCGAAAAGTGCACGTGTTCTGGAAACAGACATTTCTACGCCTCCTACACGCTAGATAATTTGCCTAAAACATTTTCCGACCACCAAAACACTAGTTCGGGTTAAGCCTTTAAATTAAATCGTAAAACCGCGGAATTCGCACGTTTAAGGGGAGAAAAAGCAATTTGAAGTTTTGGGGGGGTGACACATGGAAAATTGGGATTTTTTGCACTTCCAACCACTAATACCACCCTTAAACTTTTCCAAAGTACCACAAATTTATACTTTTTGGAAAATTCAGACGCTGATCTATCTATTTAGAGTAAAATATTGCAAATCGGTTGGGAAATGTAGGTACAGTAATGCCATAAAGGGAAAAAGTTCCCAAAACCTGCTCCCCAAAAATATACTATCTTGCTTATTAGACCACTTAGACGAATAACCTTTATTTTAATTTGTTTGTATACGCTCATGTATTGATTTTAAAGAGTAAAAAAAATTTTCTATTGTACACGTAGATTTTTACACAGAAAAGTTTGTTTTTTCGCTTTACTCCTATTTGAACCCTCATAAAAATTAGTGTATTTGTAAATAATGCTACAAATTTATATTTATCGTAAAGAATACACCGACAGCTAGAAAATGAGACCAAAATTTTGACAATCGGGTGAAAATTGTGGGTACAGTGAGCGATCAAAGCGAGAGATCTGCCAGGGAAATTGACGTGTTTTAGGGAAATTTAACTATATGCCTTCTAAACGTCATGAACATTAGTATTTTCATGCAAAGTACCACATATTTACCCTTGACGGAAACAACATAATAGTAGCTATAAAATGACACCACAATTTTAACAATCGGATAGAAATTGCGGGCACAGTAAGCGACCAAACCTGGAAATCTGCTCGAAAAGTGCACGTGTGCTGGAAACAGCCATTTCTACGCCCCCTGCACGCTAGATAATTTGCCTAAAACATTTTCCGACCAGCAAAAGGCGGAATTCACACGTTTAAGGGGAGAAAAAGCAATTTGAAGTTTTGTGGGGGTGACACATGGAAAATTGGGATTTTTTGCACTTCCAACCACTAAAACCACCCTTAAACTTTTCCAAAGTACCACAAATTTATACTTTTTGGAAAATTCAGACGCTGATCTATCTATTTAGACTAAAATATTGCAAATTGGTTGGGAAATGTAGGTACAGTAATGCCATAAAGGGAAAAAGTTCCCAAAACCTGCCCCCCAAAAATATACTATCTTGCTTATTAGACCACTTAGAAGAATAACTTTTATTTTAATTTGTTTGTTTACGCTCATGTATTGATTTTAAAGAGTAAAAAAAATTTTCTATTGTACACGTAGATTTTTACACAGAAAAGTTTGTTTTTTCACTTTACTCCTATTTGAACCCTCATAAAAATTAGTGTATTTGTAAATAATGCTACAAATTTATATTTATCGTAAAGAATACACCGACAGCTAGAAAATGAGACCAAAATTTTGACAATCGGGTGAAAATTGTGGGTGCAGTGAGCGATCAAAGCGAGAGATCTGCCAGGGAAATTGACGTGTTTTAGGGAAATTTAACTATATGCCTTCTAAACGTCATGAACATTAGTATTTTCATGCAAAGTACCACATATTTACCCTTGGCGGAAACTACATAAAAGCAGTTATAAAATGACCCCACAATTTTAACAATCGGATAGAAATTGCGGGCACAGTAAGCGACCAAACCTGGAAATCTGCTCGAAAAGTGCACGTGTTCTGGAAACAGCCATTTCTACGCCTCCTACACGCTAGATAATTTGCCTAAAACATTTTCCGACCACCAAAACACTAGTTCGGGTTAAGCCTTTAAATTAAATCGTAAAAACGCGCAATTCGCACGTTTAAGGGGAGAAAAAGCAATTTGAAGTTTTGGGGGGGTGACACATGGAAAATTGGGATTTTTTGCACTTCCAACCACTAAAACCACCCTTAAACTTTTCCAAAGTACCACAAATTTATACTTTTTGGAAAATTCAGACGCTGATCTATCTATTTAGACAAAAATAATGCAAATCGGTTGGGAAATGTAGGTACAGTAATGCCATAAAGGGAAAAAGTTCCCAAAACCTGCCCCCCAAAAATATACTATCTTGCTTATTAGACCACTTAGAAGAATAACTTTTATTTTAATTTGTTTGTTTACGCTCATGTATTGATTTTAAAGAGTAAAAAAAATTTTCTATTGTACACGTAGATTTTTATACAGAAAAGTTTGTTTTTTCGCTTTACTCCTATTTGACCCCTCATAAAAATTAGTGTATTTGTAAATAATGCTACAAATTTATATTTATCGTAAAGAATACACCGACAGCTAGAAAATGAGACCAAAATTTTGACAATCGGGTGAAAATTGTGGGTACAGTGAGCGATCAAAGCGAGAGATCTGCCAGGGAAATTGACGTGTTTTAGGGAAATTTAACTATATGCCTTCTAAACGTCATAAAATTAGTATTTTCATGCAAAGTACCACATATTTACCCTTGGCGGAAACTACATAAAAGCAGCTATAAAATGACACCACAGTTTTAACAATCGGATAGAAATTGCGGGCACAGTAAGCGACCAAACCTGGAAATCTGCTCGAAAAGTGCACGTGTTCTGGAAACAGCCATTTCTACGCCTCCTACACGCTAGATAATTTGCCTAAAACATTTTCCGACCACCAAAACACTAGTTCGGGTTAAGCCTTTAAATTAAATCGTAAAAACGCGGAATTCACACGTTTAAGGGGAGAAAAAGCAATTTGATGTTTTGGGTGGGTGACACATGGAAAATTGGAATTTTTTGCACTTCCAGCCACTAAAACCACCCTTAAACTTTTCCAAGGTACCACAAATTTATACTTTTTGAAAAATTCAGACGCTGATCTATCTATTAAGACAAAAATATTGCAAATCGGTTGGGAAATGTAGGTACAGTAATGCCATAAAGGGAAAAAGTTCCCAAAACCTGCCCCCCAAAAATATACTATCTTGCTTATTAGACCACTTAGAAGAACAACTTTTATTCTAATTTGTTTGTTTACGCTCATGTATTGATTTTAAAGAGTAAAAAAAATTTTCTATTGTACACGTGGATTTTTATACAGAAAAGTTTGTTTTTTCGCTTTACTCCTATTTGAACCCTCATAAAAATTAGTGTATTTGTAAATAATGCTACAAATTTATATTTATCGTAAAGAATACACCGACAGCTAGAAAATGAGACCAAAATTTTGACAATCGGGTGAAAATTGTGGGTACAGTGAGCGATCAAAGCGAGAGATCTGCCAGGGAAATTGATGTGTTTTAGGGAAATTTAACTATATGCCTTCTAAACGTCATAAAAATTAGTATTTTCATGCAAAGTACCACATTTTTGCCCTTGTCGGAAACTACATAAAAGCAGCTATAAAATGACACCACAATTTTAACAATCGGATAGAAATTGCGGGCACAGTAAGCGACCAAACCTGGAAATCTGCTCGAAAAGTGCACGTGTTCTGGAAACAGCCATTTCTACGCCTCCTACACGCTAGATAATTTGCCTAAAACATTTTCCGACCACCAAAGCACCAGTTTGTGTTAAGCCTTTAAATTAAATCGTAAAAACGCGGAATTCGCACGTTTAAGGGGAGAAAAAGCAATTTGATGTTTTGGGTGGGTGACACATGGAAAATTGGAATTTTTTGCACTTCCAGCCACTAAAACCACCCTTAAACTTTTCCAAGGTACCACAAATTTATACTTTTTGAAAAATTCAGACGCTGATCTATCTATTAAGACAAAAATATTGCAAATCGGTTGGGAAATGTAGGTACAGTAATGCCATAAAGGGAAAAAGTTCCCAAAACCTGCCCCCCAAAAATATACTATCTTGCTTATTAGACCACTTAGAAGAATAACTTTTATTTTAATTTGTTTGTTTACGCTCATGTATTGATTTTAAAGAGTAAAAAAAATTTTCTATTGTACACGTAGATTTTTATACAGAAAAGTTTGTTTTTTCGCTTTACTCCTATTTGAACCCTCATAAAAATTAGTGTATTTGTAAATAATGCTACAAATTTACATTTGTCGTAAAGAATACACCGACATCTAGAAAATGAGACCAAAATTTTGACAATCGGGTGAAAATTGTTGGTACAGTGAGCGATCAAAGCGAGAGATCTGCCAGGGAAATTGACGTGTTTTCGGGAAATTTAAGTCGATGCCTTCTAAACGTCATAAAAATTAGTATTTTCATGCAAAGTACCACATATTTACCCTTGGTGGAAACTACATAAAAGCAGCTATAAAATGACTACACAATTTACAATCGGATAGAAATTGCGGGCACAGTAAGCGACCAAACCTGGAAATCTGCTCGAAAAGTGCACGTGTTCTGGAAACAGCCATTTCTACGCCTCCTACACGCTAGATAATTTGCCTAAAACATTTTCCGACCACCAAAACACTAGTTCGGGTTAAGCCTTTAAATTGAATCGTAAAAACGCGGAATTCGCACGTTTAAGGGGAGAAAAAGCAATTTGAAGTTTTGGGGGGGTGACACATGGAAAATTGGGATTTTTTTCACTTCCAACCACTAAAACCACCGTTAAACTTTTCCAAGGTACCACAAGTTTATACTTTTTGGAAAATTCAGACGCTGATCTATCTATTAAGACTAAAATATTGCAAATCGGTTGGGAAATGTAGGCACAGTAATGCCATAAAGGGAAAAAGTTCCCAAAACCTGCCCCCCAAAAATATACTATCTTGCTTATTAGACCACTTAGAAGAATAACTTTTATTTTAATTTGTTTGTTTACGCTCATGTATTGATTTTAAAGAGTAAAAAAAATTTTCTATTGTACACGTAGATTTTTATACAGAAAAGTTTCTTTTTTCGCTTTACTCCTATTTGAACCCTCATAAAAATAATGCTACAAATTTATATTTATCGTAAAGAATACACCGACAGCTAGAAAATGAGACCAAAATTTTGACAATCGGGTGAAAATTGTGGGTACAGTGAGCGATCAAAGCGAGAGATCTGCCAGGGAAATTGACGTGTTTTAGGGAAATTTAAGTCGATGCCTTCTAAACGTCATAAAAATTAGTATTTTCATGCAAAGTACCACATATTTACCCTTGGCGGAAACTACATAAAAGCAGCTATAAAATGACTACACAATTTACAATCGGATAGAAATTGCGGGCACAGTAAGCGACCAAACCTGGAAATCTGCTCGAAAAGTGCACGTGTTCTGGAAACAGCCATTTCTACGCCTCCTACACGCTAGATAATTTGCCTAAAACATTTTCCGACCACCAAAACACTAGTTCGGGTTAAGCCTTTAAATTGAATCGTAAAAACGCGGAATTCGCACGTTTAAGGGGAGAAAAAGCAATTTGAAGTTTTGGGGGGGTGACACATGGAAAATTGGGATTTTTTGCACTTCCAACCACTAAAACCACCGTTAAACTTTTCCAAGGTACCACAAATTTATACTTTTTGGAAAATTCAGACGCTGATCTATCTATTAAGACAAAAATATTGCAAATCGGTTGGGAAATGTAGGTACAGTAATGCCATAAAGGGAAAAAGTTCCCAAAACCTGCCCCCCAAAAATATACTATCTTGCTTATTAGACCACTTAGAAGAATAACTTTTATTTTAATTTGTTTGTTTACGCTCATGTATTGATTTTAAAGAGTAAAAAAAATGTTCTATTGTACACGTAGATTTTTATACAGAAAAGTTTGTTTTTTCGCTTTACTCCTATTTGAACCCTCATAAAAATTAGTGTATTTGTAAATAATGCTACAAATTTATATTTATCGTAAAGAATACACCGACAGCTAGAAAATGAGACCAAAATTTTGACAATCGGGTGAAAATTGTGGGTACAGTGAGCGATCAAAGCGAGAGATCTGCCAGGGAAATTGACGTGTTTTAGGGAAATTTAACTATATGCCTTCTAAACGTCATGAACATTAGTATTTTCATGCAAAGTACCACATATTTACCCTTGGCGGAAACTACATAAAAGCAGCTATAAAATGACACCACAATTTTAACAATCGGATAGAAATTGCGGGCACAGTAAGCGACCAAACCTGGAAATCTGCTCGAAAAGTGCACGTGTTCTGGAAACAGCCATTTCTACGCCTCCTACATGCTAGATAATTTGCCTAAAACATTTTCCGACCACCAAAACACTAGTTTGGGTTAAGCCTTTAAATTAAATCGTAAAAACGCGGAATTCGCACGTTTAAGGGGAGAAAAAGCAATTTGAAGTTTTGGGGGGGTGACACATGGAAAATTGGGATTTTTTGCACTTCCAACCACTAAAACCACCCTTAAACTTTTCCAAAGTACCACAAATTTATACTTTTTGGAAAATTCAGACGCTGATCTATCTATTAAGACAAAAATATTGCAAATCGGTTGGGAAATGTAGGTACAGTAATGCCATAAAGGGAAAAAGTTCCCAAAACCTGCCCCCCAAAAATATACTATCTTGCTTATTAGACCACTTAGAAGAATAACTTTTATTTTAATTTGTTTGTATACGCTCATGTATTGATTTTAAAGAGTAAAAAAAATTTTCTATTGTACACGTAGATTTTTATACAGAAAAGTTTGTTTTTTCGCTTTACTCCTATTTGAACCCTCATAAAAATTAGTGTATTTGTAAATAATGCTACAAATTTATGTTTATCGTAAAGAATACACCGACAGCTAGAAAATGAGACCAAAATTTTGACAATCGGGTGAAAATTGTGGGTACAGTGAGCGATCAAAGCGAGAGATCTGCCAGGGAAATTGACGTGTTTTAGGGATGCCTTCTAAACGTCATAAAATTAGTATTTTCATGCAAAGTACCACATATTTACCCTTGGCGGAAACTACATAAAAGTAGCTATAAAATGACTACACAATTTACAATCGGATAGAAATTGCGGGCACAGTAAGCGACCAAACCTGGAAATCTGCTCGAAAAGTGCACGTGTTCTGAAAACAGCCATTTCTACGCCTCCTACACGCTAGATAATTTGCCTAAAACATTTTCCGACCACCAAAACACTAGTTCGGGTTAAGCCTTTAAATTGAATCGTAAAAACGCGGAATTCGCACGTTTAAGGGAAGAAAAAGCAATTTGAAGTTTTGGGGGGTGACACATAGAAAATTGGGATTTTTTGCACTTCCAACCACTAAAACCACCCTTAAACTTTTCCAAGGTACCACAAATTTATACTTTTTGGAAAATTCAGACGCTGATCTATCTACTAAGATTAACATATTGCAAGTCGGTTGGGAAATGTAGGTACAGTAATGCCATAATGGGAAAAAGTTCCCAAAACCTGCCCCCCAAAAAAATACTATCTTGCTTATTAGACCACTTAGAAGAATAACTTTTATTTTAATTTGTTTGTATACGCTCATGTATTGATTTTAAAGAGTAAAAAAAATTTTCTATTGTACACGTAGATTTTTATACAGAAAAGTTTGTTTTTTCGCTTTACTCCTATTTGAACCCTCATAAAAATTAGTGTATTTGTAAATAATGCTGCAAATTTATATTTATCGTAAAGAATACACCGACAGCTAGAAAATGAGACCAAAATTTTGACAATCGGGTAAAATTGTGGGTACGGTGAGCGATCAAAGCGAAAGATCTGCCAGGGAAATTGACGTGTTTTAGGGAAATTTAAGTCTATGCCTTCTAAACGTCATAAAAATTAGTATGTTCATGCAAAGTACCACATATTTACCCTTGGCGGAAACTACATAAAAGCAGCTATAAAATGACACCACAATTTTAACAATCGGATAGCAATTGCGGGCACAGTAAGCGACCAAACCTGGAAATCTGCTCGAAAAGTGCACGTGTTCTGGAAACAGCCATTTCTACGCCTCCTACACGCTAGATAATTTGCCTAAAACATTTTCCGACCACCGAAACACTAGTTCGGGTTAAGCCTTTAAATTAAATCGTAAAAACGCGCAATTCGCACGTTTAAGGGGAGAAAAAGCAATTTGAAGTTTTGGGGGGGTGACACATGGAAAATTGGGATTTTTTGCTTTTCCAACCACTAAAACCACCCTTAAACTTTTCCCAAGTACCACAAATTTATACTTTTTGGAAAATTCAGACGCTGATCGATCGATTTAGACTAAAATATTGCAAATCGGTTGGGAAATGTAGGTACAGTAATGCCATAAAGGGAAAAAGTTCCCAAAACCTGCCCCCCAAAAATATACTATCTTGCTTATCAGACCACTTAGAAGAATAACTTTTATTTTAATTTGTTTGTTTACGCTCATGTATTGATTTTAAAGAGTAAAAAAAATGTTCTATTGTACACGTGGATTTTGATACAGAAAAGTTTGTTTTTTCGCTTTACTCCTATTTGAACCCTCATAAAAATTAGTGTATTTGTAAATAATGCTACAAATTTATATTCATCGTAAAGAATACACCGACAGCTAGAAAATGAGACCAAAATTTTGACAATCGGGTGAAAACTGTGGGTACAGTGAGCGATCAAAGCGAGAGATCTGCCAGGGAAATTGACGTGTTTTAGGGAAATTTAACTATATGCCTTCTAAACGTCATGAACATTAGTATTTTCATGCAAAGTACCACATATTTACCCTTTGCGGAAACTACATAAAAGCAGCTATAAAATGACACCACAATTTCAACAATCGGATAGAAATTGCGGGCACAGTAAGCGACCAAACCTGGAAATCTGCTCGAAAAGTGCACGTGTTCTGGAAACAGCCATTTCTACGCCTCCTACATGCTAGATAATTTGCCTAAAACATTTTCCGACCACCAAAACACTAGTTCGGGTTAAGCCTTTAAATTGAATCGTAAAAACGCGGAATTCGCATGTTTAAGGGGAGAAAAAGCAATTTGAAGTTTTGGGGGGGTGACACATGGAAAATTGGGATTTTTTGCACTTCCAACCACTAAACCCACCCTTAAACTTTTCCAAAGTACCACTATTTTATAATTTTTGGAAAATTCAGACGCTGATCTATCTATTAAGACAAAAATATTGCAAATCGGTTGGGAAATGTAGGTACAGTAATGCCATAAAGGGAAAAAGTTCCCAAAACCTGCCCCCCAAAAATATACTATCTTGCTTATTAGACCACTTAGAAGAATAACTTTTATTTTAATTTGTTTGTTTACGCTCATGTATTGATTTTAAAGAGTAAAAAAAATTTCTATTGTACACGTAGATTTTTATACAGAAAAGTTTGTTTTTTCGCTTTACTCCTATTTGAACCCTCATAAAAATTAGTGTATTTGTAAATAATGCTACAAATTTATATTTATCGTAAAGAATACACCGACAGCTAGAAAATGAGACCAAAATTTTGACAATCGGGTGAAAATTGTGGGTACAGTGAGCGATCAAAGCGAGAGATCTGCCAGGGAAATTGACGTGTTTTAGGGAAATTTAAGTCTATGCCTTCTAAACGTCATAAAAATTAGTATTTTCATGCGAAGTACCACATATTCACCCTTCGCGGAAACCATATAAAAGCAGCTATAATAAGGCACCACAATTTTAACAATCGGATAGAAATTGCGGGCACAGTGAGCGACCAAACCTGGAAATCTGCTCGAAAAGTGCACGTGTTCTCAATTTTTCACGTGTCAACTCCCCAAAACTTTAAATGGCTTTTTCTCCCCTTAAACGTGCGACTTTCGCGTTTTTACGTTTTAATTGAAAAGTTCACCCCAAACTAGTGTTTTGATTGTCAGAACATGTTTTAGGCAAAATATCTAGAAATTGCCGTTTCTAGAACACGTGCAGTTTTTGTGCAGATTTTCAGCTTCGATTGCTTACTGTGCCCTAAATTTTAATCCGATTGTTGAAATTTTGGTCTTATCTTATAGTTGCGTTTGTTTAGTTTGCGTCAAGTGCAAATTTGTAGTAATTTGCGTGAAAATGCTAATTTTTATGACGCTTAGGAGGCATAGACATGTATTTGTCTAAAATACGTAAATTTCCTTGTCCGACCTCTGGCTTTCCTCGTTCACTGTAGCCACAATTTCCATTCGATTATCAAAATGTTGGTCTCATTTTGTAGCTGTCAGTCTATAGTTTACGTCAAATACAAATTTGTAGTACTGCTCGTAAGAATAATAAATTTTATAAGGTTCCTTATATTTTTGGGGGCAGGTTATGGAAACTTTTTCCCTTTACGGCATTGCTGTGGCTTTATTTTTCAACCGATGTGCTATATGTAGGTGTTCATGAATAGATCAGCGTCTGAATTTTCTAAAAAGTCTAAATTTATGGTATTCAGCAAAAGTTTAAGGGCGGGTTTAGTAGTTTAATTCCTGAAAAATCCCAATTTTTCACGTGTCAACTCCCCAAAACTTTAAATGGCTTTTTCTCCCCTTAAACGTGCGAATTTCGCTTTTTGACGTTTTAATTTAAAAGTTCAACCCAAACTAGTGTTTTGATGGTCAGAACATGTTTTAGGCAAAATATTGTCGCGTGTTTTTGGTTCGCGGCCTGTAATTTTAATGTTCCGGAAAAGTGAAAACGCAATATCTTTTAATTTAAGTCTAAAAGAGTTTATTTGATCGCAAATAGGCACAATAATCAGTTTAACACTTGCATTAATTTTAATTTTCACTATTAAAATGGGCAGGTTATGGAAACTTTTTCCCTTTACGGCATTGCTGTGGCTTGATTTTTCAACCGATGTGCTATATTTTGGTGTTAATGAATAGATCAGCGTCTGAATTTTCCAAAAAGTATAAATTTGTGGTATTTGGAAAAAGTTTGAGGGCGGGTTTAGTAGTTGAAAGCCAGAAAAATCCCAATTTTTCACGTGTCAACTCCCCAAAACTTTAAATGGCTTTTTCTCCCCTTAAACGTGCGAATTTCGCGTTTTAACGTTTTAATTCAAAAGTTCACCCCAAACTAGTGTTTTAATGGTCAAAACATATTTCAGGCAAAATATCTAGAAATTGCTGTTTCTAGAACACGTGCAGTTTTTGTGCAGATTTTCAGCTTTGATTGTTTACTGTGCCCGTAATTTTAATCCGATTTTTGAAATTTTGGTCTTATCTTATAGTTGCGTTTGTTTAGTTTGCGTCAAGTGCAAATTTGTAGTAATTTGCATGAAAATACTAATTTTTATGACGCTTAGGAAGCATAGACATGTATTTGTCTAAAATACGTAAATTTCCTTGTCCGACCTCTGGCTTTCCTCGTTCACTGTAGCCACAATTTCCATTCGATTATCAAAATGTTGGTCTCATTTTGTAGCTGTCAGTCTGTAGTTTACGTCAAATACAAATTTGTAGTACTTTTCATAAGAATACTAATTTTTATAAGGCTCCTTATATTTTTGGGGGCAGGTTATGGAAACTTTTTCCCTTTACGGCATTGCTGTGGCTTGATTTTTCAACCGATGTGCTATATTTTGGTGTTAATGAATAGATCAGCGTCTGAATTTTCTAAAAAGTATAAATTTATGGTATTCAGCAAAAGTTTAAGGGCGGGTTTAGTAGTTTAATTCCAGAAAAATCCCAATTTTTCACGTGTCAACTCCCCAAAACTTTAAATGGCTTTTTCTCCCCTTAAACGTGCGAATTTCGCGTTTTTACGTTTAATTTAAAAGTTTACCCCAAACTAGTGTTTTGATGGTCGGAACATGTTTTAAGCAAAATATCTAGAAATTGCTGTTTCTAGAACACGTGCAGTTTTTGTGCAGATTTTCAGCATCGATTGCTTACTGTGCCCGTAATTTTAATCCGATTTTTGAACTTTTGGTCTTATCTTATAGTTGCGTTTGTGTAGTTTGCGTCAAGTGCAAATATGTAGTAATTTGCGTGAAAATACTAATTTTTATGACGCTTAGGAGGCATAGACATGTATTTGTCAAAAATACGTAAATTTCCTTGTTCGACCTCTGGCTTTCCTCGTTCACTGTAGCCACAATTTCCATTCGATTATCAAAATGTTGGTCTCATTTTGTAGCTGTCAGTCTGTAGTTTACGTCAAATACAAATTTGTAGTACTTTTCATAAGAATACTAATTTTATAAGGTTCCTTATATTTTTGGGGGCAGGTTATGGAAACTTTTTCCCTTTACGGCATTGCTGTGGCTTGATTTTTCAACCGATGTGCTATATTTTGGTGTTAATGAATAGATCAGCGTCTGGATTTTCCAAAAAGTATAAATTTGTGGTATTTGGCAAAAGTTTAAGGGCGGGTTTTGTAGTTGAAAGCCAGAAAAATCCCAATTTTTCACGTGTCAACTCCTCAAAACATTAAATGGCTTTTTCTCCCCTTAAACGTGCGAATTTCGCTTTTTTACGTTTAATTCAAAAGTTTACCCCAAACTAGTGTTTTGATGGTCAGAACATGTTTTAGGCAAAATATTGTCGCGTGTTTTTGGTTCGCGGCCTGTAATTTTAATGTTCCGGGAAAGTGAAAACGCAATATCTTTTAATTTAAGTCTAAAAGAGTTTATTTGATCACAAATAGGCACAATAATCAGTTTAACACTTGCACTAATTTTAATTTTCACTATTAAAAAAAATCTAACACTTGTCCATAAATTTCTTAGCGCAATTGTCTTCTAAATCACTTCACTATTACGAAAATCACTGCCCACACACTATCGCAGTTCTTATCGCGGTCGAATGAATGCCACCATTCATTCAGCTCGCCTTTATATAGGGTCTCTAATCATTCAACTCAGTTCTCGTGAATAAGCGGGAACATTCCAGCATGAATGGGCAGTGACTCACTTTCAGATGTTGATAATGCTTGTTGGGTTCTCGTGGGTTCGAGTTAATTCATTTGTTGACGTTTTAATGATTTCGTGAATAAGCGGGAACATTCCAGCATGAATGGGCAGTGACTCACTTTCAGATGTTAATAATGCTTGTTGGGTTCTCGTGGGTTCGAGTAAATTCATTTGTTGACGTTCTTAATGATTGTGAAAACAATTGCGACAGTAGCTCGCAGAATTATTTGTACATGTAATTATTTGTACATGTAACACTGCCCCCACCTCAGTTCTTTTCGCCCCGAAAAGATGTGTCGCTATTTGTAGTCAATTCTCCCAGGGTGTTATATGGGGCAAGACGGTCCAGATGCACGATTTTCATTTTAGCTCTCGGCTTACGATGTTCCTGTATTCGGTGTACGACGTCGTTGATTCGCTTTGTAACTCGGTATGGTCCCTCCCAATTATGTTGCAACTTTGGAGACCTACCCTTTCGCCGTTGCGGGTTATAAAGCCACACCAAGTCATCTTGCTGGAAGCCAGTAGAATTTGCCTTTAGATCATACCTGGTCTTCATGCGGTCAGTAGCCGATTCGAGGTGTTTTCGCACTGTCCGATGTATCTGGTTCAACCGTTGTCTTAGATCACTTGCGTACTCCGAGACCGTTTGGGGTTTCTCAGGGGGTGTTCCGAACTTTATATCGGCTGGCAAACGAATAGTCTTTCCAAAAATGACTTTGGCTGGGGCTTGGCCCGTCGATGCATGTTCAGCACCTCTATATGCCATTAAAAATAGTGGGATATGTCAGTCCCAGTCCCTTTGGTTCTCGTCAACCATTTTGGCAAGGTGTTTATTGAGCGTGCTGTTGAAACGTTCGACCATTCCATCGGATTGGGGATGCAGCGGTGTTGTCCTCGTTTTCCGTATTCCGAGCAGCTCGCACATTTCGCCAAAAACGAGTGACTCAAAGATTCGGCCTTGATCCGAATGTAGTTCGCCAGGTACGCCGTACCTACTGACCCAATTTAACACTAGCTGTTAGGCAACAGTAGTTGCTTCCTGGTTGGGAATGGGGTAGACCTCGGGCCATTCGCTGTAGTAATCGGTGACAATCAGTGTGTATCAATTTCCCCATTCAGATTCAGGAAAGGGTCCTTCGATGTCAACAGCAATCCTTTCAAATGGTACCCCCATGTTATAGGTTTGCATTTGTCCTCTCAGTCGTCGTTTTGGACCTTTGACGGAAGCGCAAATTGTGCATCTCCGACACCAGTCCTCTGCGTCTTCTCGAGCGTGGAGCCAGTAGAACCTTTCCCGCAATTTCGCTAAGGTCTTGTTAACACCAAGGTGGCCTCCCGAGGATCCTTCATGCATTTCCTTAACTACATCGTGGATTCGGCTTTTGGGTAGTAAAGTTTGCATCCTATAGGAGCTGCCATCCGCCGTTTCCCATTTCCGCTTGAGTATACCACCCTCCACCTGAAGGGAGTTCCATTGTGCCCAATAGCTTTTCAGGGTTGCGCCATGCGTTGAAACGTCCTTCCACTCAGGTCGCCCAATCGTCTCCTTCCATACGAGTAATGGTCCGATGTCTTCATCGGCTAGCTGGGCATTTTGAATCTCCTCCGATGACCAACCTTCATCGAATTCGGCCGTTATCAGTCGCAGATCAACGGGCGGTTCCTTTTCCTCAATCCGTCGGCAATGCTTGAAGTTAGCTGGACATGGGCGACGAGATAGGGCGTCAGCACTTCCATGAACTCCGCTCTTTCGATGAACAATTTCGTAGTCGTATGACTGCAATCTTTCGATCCATCTCGCAACTTGTCCCTCGGGGTTTCTGTAGTTAAGTAGCCATCTCAGCGATGCATGGTCCGTTCGAAGAACAAATTTCTGGCCATATAGGTACTTGTGGAACTGCTTGGTGGCCTCTATTATAGCCAATAGCTCCTTCCTGGTCACACAGTAGTTCCTCTCACTTTTTGAAAGAGCTCGACTGTAATACGAGAGTACTCTTTCTTCGCCATTGATCTGCTGGGAGAGTACAGCTCCAATATCGCCGTTGCTTGCATCGGTGTCAACTACAAACATTTTTCCGGGTTTCGGGTACGCCAGTGTGGGTGATTCACATAGCTTTTCCTTCAGGGTCTCAAAGGCTGTCTGGCATTGTTCATTCCAGACATACGGACGATTTTTCTCGGTTAGCTGATGGAGACACCTAGCTATTTTGGCAAGGTCTTTGACGAATCTTCGATAGTAGGTGGCCAGACCCAGGAAACTTCGTAGTTGGCGGTTGTTGTTTGGTGTTGGCCAGCTTTTCACGGCTTCAATTTTCTCAGGGTCTGTTTTGACCCCTTCTGCTGATACGACGTGTCCCAGGTATTTTACTTCAGCTGTAAAAAGGGTACACTTGTCGGGACTAAGTTCCAAATTTGCAAGACGCAGTCGGAAGAAAACCTCTTTTAAGTTCCGCACATGCTCTTCGAACGTTCTCCCGATGACAATGATGTCATCTAGGTACACCAAGCAGGTTTTCCAGGTTAGACCACGTAGCACGTATTCCATCAAGCGTTCGAAAGTGGCTGGAGCATTGCAAAGCCCAAACGGCATCACCACAAATTGCCACAATCCGGTCCCAACTGAAAATGCGGTCTTCTCTCGGTCCTTCTTGTCAATTTCTACCTGCCACTAGCCACTCTTGAGATCGAGTGTAGAAAACCATTTTGCGTCGGCTAAAGTGTCCATGATGTCATCGATGCGTGGGAGCGGGTAACTATCTTTCTTAGTGACGTCGTTAAGCTGCCTATAGTCGACACAAAAGCGAGTGCTACCATCCTTTTTCTTTACTAGAACTACAGGCGCGGCCCATGGACTTACAGAAGGTTCGATAATGCCTTGTTTTTCCATGTCCGAGATCAGCGCGCTCACTTCTCCTTGTTTGGCTATAGGGAGACGTTTTGGTGCTTGTCGAATCGGCTTGGCTCCCTGTGTATCTATGACGTGAGTTACCAAACTCGTTCGGCCTTGGTCATCCGGGCTTGTTGAAAAGATGTCACTGTACTTGGTGACCAGATCAGAGGCTCGTGTGAAAAGCTGCACCGGCAATTTGACTTGCTTCAATATTGCAGACGTGGATTCCCGGGCTTTGTCTGTGTCTTGCCTCCTTTTCCAATGATGGTTGTGAGTAGCTTCCAGAGAGGTGATGGTGGAAACAGGCTGGCAGCTGCCGATGACTTCTCCCGCTTTGATGCTCGTGGTTGAGTCTGCGGTGTTAAGGACTCTAACCGGCACATATCCGTTCCTTATAGATCTTACAAGGCTTCGTCCTACAATTAAACTGCGCAATGCGGATGTCTTCGTTGGCTCTATCAGATAAGATCGGTGGTCTCCAGAATCACCATCAAGCTTGGCCCATACAATGCTTTCGGAAGAATTCGGTACATCAGTGTCAGTACATACCACTACATTCATCTTGGGGGTTTGGACGCTGGGATCCTCCATCAGTACTTCGACATTCTGCCATTACAATACACGTGTGCCCAAATCCAACGTGATTCCATGTGGTCGCAGAAAATCCATTCCGAGAATGCAGTCATCCATAATGTTCGCGACCAGAAAATTCTGTCGGAACACAAGGTCTCCCAACTGTATCTGGAGGTTGACCTCTCCATGAACAGGTGCAGTTTCTCCCGTAGCTGTCCGTAGTGAGAAAATTCTGCCCTTGTGAAGTTGTTGCTGTCTAACTAGGTCTGGTCGGATAATCGATCGGGTTGCACCAATGTCGATTGTTATGGTGCAGTGTTCTCCGTCAATTTGACCCGGAAAGCATAAGTCCGCTTCTCCACGATGTAGTCTTGACACGGTGATGGTGGTGCTGGGGACGTCGATCCTCCTAGCCAACCTCTGCCCCACGAAGGGCTTCTATTCTGGGCTCCTGACTCGGTCTGGATCTCCTCCTAGCTGCACACCCTAGACAATAGCTCGGTTTTCTTCGCTTCTTGCAGTCTCTTTGCAGGTGCCCCTTCCAGCATCTAGGCGCACCATTTACATGCGGGTCTCGCTCAATTTTCACGCGTTCACACCTGCACGCGTCTGTCACTACCTCCCGAACCCGGGCAGTGGTACGAGTCACATTTTTCGCTGCCTCAAATTTCAGACTGTAAGCCAATGCATCCTTAACCGTTTGCTTTTGAGCTAAACGCAGGGCTTGTTGCAATTCCGGGTCCTTTAGTGCGCTGATGAATGCTTCTGTCGCTGCATCATCTCGATGTTCTGGGTCGTAGGCTTGGTAAGCCAAAAGTGCCAGTCGCTCAATGTCTGTGGCTAGTTGCTGAAGGGTTTCACCAGTCTTCTGCACCCGATGCCATAGCTGTAACCGATAAATTTGCTTTAGATGATCATCTCCATAACGCATGTCGAGCGCATTCATTATAGCATTCGGGTTTGAGTGTAATTTCACGGGGATTGTAATGTGACGCCTACGCCCAGGAATCGAAGTGATTCCGATCCCGAACCCTTGTAACCTGCCAGATGGATATGTCCTCGGAGTGCCAGCGGACTTCATCTGTTGTGCGGATATCGTTGTGCAGAAAATATTTTTTTTTTCTGTCCAAATATTTAGATCCGTGGATATAAATATTCGAAATATAGAATTAATCCAACCCCGGCACATTTCGAGACATAGCCATCTGGAAATGCCCCTCCACCGTGGCCATCGAGAAAACTATGCCACTGGCGACATCTAGAAAAGCACATTTCCGCCATATGAAGTGCCATTCCACGCACAGATGTTTTGTCCGATGTGACAACCAGGGATTTGACAGCCACATGGAGGTGATGGCAGAATATACTCTGATTTGGACAGATGTCAGGGAATTTGGCGCCTCTTGTTGGACGTAAAATTATAGAATTGTGTATGAAAATAACGGTTCATGGTAATGGCAGCTATTGTACGGACATTGGGTAATCGTGTGGCTAAGTAACAGCAATAAGCAAGTTGAGTGAGGAAAAACTATTAAGAGTTCATCGCCCTCGACGTCGTAGCAGCCACAGTCGGTGCTGAAGCAACAATTGTCGCGACAAAGGTGTCGACTTAGTCAAGTAATGAGGGTAGTGCGCCATCAACAACACCATCACACCATCAGGCGCTGACCAAAATAAAACCTATTCCAGAAGCAAACAGACATATTAAGCAGACAGAATGCAAGGTTAGTGGAAAATAGGACTATGGATGACATTTTGCTGACCGAAGGCACCTGTTAAGCATACATCGTATAATAAGTTTTGTTACATAGGGCATTTCCGTGTATTTTTCAAACAGTTCAAACCTGAGATAGATATGGGGTAGTACAGCACGACTGGTGATGGCGTAACATCCATTGGACTTGTTGAAACTCTTCACCAACAAACAAACACACCCTCCCGCGCTGTTAATCTAATACAAAATTCTATCGAGAAAAACTTATTAAACGAATCACTGGAAATGATCGCCTCCATCCAGCAACAGTACGATACTCGCGGTAATTTGGTTGGTAACAATAGTAGTACGAATATCAATAATAGCTTGCAAAATAGTACATCAAACTCGTATACTTATAACACTATTGTGAAAGAGGAACTCATCATAGAAGACCATTCCGAAATAGGACTGCATGCAAAGCAAATGCTTGATGATTCAAGCGCTGGTAGTGGAATCGATCGCGAAGTTAACGGACGTGATCGTACTGCGGCCTCTGAAACGGAAGAATCAGAAATTACCATAGGAATATTTGATGGTCCTCTACTCTCCGAAGCGAACGTACCGTTCAATTTGCAAATTCCTACTTTAGTTCCATCGTACCTAAATGTGCATTACGTTTGTGGAAGTGGCAGTCGACTTCTTTTCCTTTCAGTCTACTGGATCAAAGGGGTGCGGTCGTTTCAGCAATTACCAGAAGACATAAAAAGTCAACTTTTGAAAAGGCATTGGGTAGAACTGTTTTCTATAGGCTTGGCGCAATGCTCTCGATCTTTATCGATCTCAACAATAATGTCTACGTTAGTAACGAATATTCTGCAAATGTCAGAAATTAATAAAGTTGGCCAGAACGGCCAGTGTCAAGGACAGGCCTAAAAAAGAAAATATTGAAACTCTCCGAGCACGCATTTCAACTTAACGAATTTGTGCAAAGTGTACGGTTAATGGCCTTAGATGATCACGAATGTGCCTATATACGGTTGATAGTAATTTTTAGTCCAAATAATTTAAATATAAAAGATCAAACCAAGCGTGCGCTGCTGGAAAAATTGCAATTCTACGCTCTGAAGTGTTTGCGTAATCATTTGAAGAGTATAAATTATCCTGACGTGAAGGAACGTCGCAGCAAAATTTTATTATGTTTAATGCAGCTAAGGTCGTTTGAGTCAACGCTCATCGAGGAGTTATTCTTTTCCAATCTGATAGGTCTTGTACAGATTGAGTATATGATTCCGTATATATTAAAATTAGGCAGAGGAAGCTCGTGATTAAGAGTGGAAAGTCACGTTGCAGCTTAGTTTAATTAATCCTGACATAGTATTGGAGTATTTATTTTTCTGTGTGAATATATCCTTACTTTGAAGGTTGAGTGCAAGTTTTGCACCTTGCAAGCATGAATTTCCATTAAAACATCTATAAGTAGTCATCGGATACGTCTAAACGTTAAAATATCTACTTGGGTCTTTAGTCAGATTCTATCTGTGTGATAACTGAGCATAGCTACTAGCTAATTTTATTTTAGCTGATTTCATTTTCATGCAAATTAATACTTTATTTTTAGTCTTAATCGTACACATGATAATTTGATATAAATTAATACCCAATTTTAATTTTAATCGTAAGACCTAATAGCGAAAGAGAAATACGAAGAATATTCTTCATGTAAGGAAATAAATAACATTTGAAGGGCCGTTCGATATCAATATTTTAACACGGGTATATTTTACCAAAAAAAAGAAAAAAAAATATATTGTAACTTCGATACATAATTGAAATTGACTTTGGGTGATGAAAGATTTTTGTAGATTTATGTTTACTTTTCCGCTTAGAACATAATTTATATGTGTATTAACGTAGAATTTCATAAAAGATATATTTTTAATGTCCATCCACAAACCAACTGAACAATTGTATTTGTTCACCCGCTTGAAGTTACAGTAAGAACCAAATTAGTCTTTCTAAAGTGTAAAAGAAAATTTAAGCATATGATCCTTTTGAGAAATTTTATACATAATTCGATATACATACAACATAAACTTATAGTTGAAATAATTAAATTTGAAATACAAAATAAAAATCATGAATTGCTAATTTAACTAACGACTTTCCTCTTCAGTGACTCGTTCTTTTTCAGGGGGAACAGAGAGTGTAGGGTAAGTATGCCGTCGCGAGGGTAGGGTTTCGACAAATCCGCTGAAGTCGGTTTCGCGTCGCGCGCGGTACGCGGTACCTTTGCTTGTTTCGCCATTTCTTTAGAGTAGTTTTCTTCGGTGTAAGTTCGAGTAGTATATTTTTCGGTACCGCGTCGGTGAATCGGTAACGCGCCTGTGAGATGTTGTAGCGTTTTTGATTGGAGATCTGTGGATAGATTCCATCCAGAACTAACGTAATGTAGGTTTCTCGTTCTGGATGAGTAAATGTTGACGCGTTTAGAAAACGGGCAATTTCAGGTGACTGAAATATTGTAATTGAGCGTAATCCATTCGGAGACCCGCGACCGAAATCCTCTCCGAACTAGCTGGCCGACAAGCAGTCACCGCGTGAATGGATTACGGTGCACGGATTGGTTGACCTGTTGGTACCATCCGTTGGCACTACTCAGACTTAACGTCTAGAACCGATGAGAGGTCGGTTCCGCGTTCGAGCTGAAGGTAGAAAAATCATTACAAATGGCGCCCAACGTGGGGCCAAAAACATCCTAAGGGGGAAAGAACTTCGCGTCTTCTGACGAGTTGGTCCTTTACGGAGGATGTAAGGTACTTTGGTACTCGAGTCCCACTATCAGGAGCAGTGGAATTGTGTGATACACATTAGAGGTCGCTTCACGTGAGTTGTAGCTTCCGCTCTCCTTTGTTTGATTTTGCTTTCGCGACAGAATCCTTCCGATGTGTTGTCCCAGGTTAACCCCTGTAAGGACCTTCTATTTTCTTGGTGGAACTGCCAGTCTGATGGGTTTACCTATCAGCCTGGACTCTCAAGAAAATAGAAGGCTACCTTGCCTTTATGTCGCGGAAGGATTCTAACTATTTCTTATGCGTGTTAGACGAGTGGTATCGGTTCAACGTTCGATGGCGTATGCTGGAGTTGCGAAGCCCGGAATGCTTCCACGCGTCGGGAATTTTGACCGCGTACAAAGTCGTTACGGTAGCTCTACCACTTGTCTCGTCGAGTCACTTTAACGTAGTTTAGAGACGGTTTTTTGTAATGTATGTGGGTTATGGGTAATTTTCGTAAATCGACCAAAAGCACCCTTTCTTCGGCAGATTACCACGCACTCTCTTTTCCCGTTGGAGGAGTCGACCACTGAAAAGGAAAGTATACTTTAAATACATTTTTTTTTCCCACTTAACTTATAGCTCGCCACTATCGGCCACTAAGTTATTTTTAGGCTTTTTCATATATATAGTAGGGTTAACCTTTTCTTCTTTTTTTTTAGTAATAAAAAACTTACTTTTACCTCACACGAGACAGAACCAAAAATGGCCACGAAGCGGACTCCCGATAAGCGGTGGACCCGGTCCAAAACGGTCCAACCCGCGAACTGCGGGATCTGTTTCGAGGACGTAGTGGAGGGGGTACACAGCGTGCGGTTGGATTGTGGACATCTATTCCACCGTGCCTGTGTCCAACAGCTCCTCCTCACGTCCGAGAGTTGCCCATTATGTCGGCGACCCATCGAGCGGACCGCCCTAGACGTCCCCCTCGGAACGCCCCTACCGACGCGTGGAGCAGTGGCGAAAGGAGCTCCAGAAGCCGAACCGTCACAACCACTCTTAGACCTGCAAGGAGCAGTAGGCGGTGAAGTTCCGGCTGCAAGTGTCGTGTCCGAGGTGACAACCATGCCTTCCGCCTACTCCATTGACACCCTCGTGGCGTTGATGAGGGATATGTCGGAGAGGATTGGCAACCTGGAGGGAAAGATCCAGAATCTCCCGTTGAGCCAACCACCCAGCCGCGTGAGAACTCCGCTTGGCTGGGAGCCAAATCCCAGTGTGGCGATGCCCCACTCCCGACAATCCGAGCAATGGGTCCCACCCCCAAGGAACTCGGGAATGGATCCCAGAGCTCCCGAATACAGACCGCGACACAGTACCGGACCTCCGTTGGTACCTCTAGCCCCCGAGGCAGTTCAGTACAACAGGTCAATCGATGATGTGATTCCCCCCGGGAACGCAGTGACACTTTTTCGAGACCCGACGCCTCGCATCATGGAGAGTTGGCGCCTGAACTTTACAGGGTTCAACGATATGATATCGGCGGACCGGTTCCTTTTCCGGATTCAGGCGTTGGTATCCAGCACCCTGGGAGGTGATTCCTCGGCCTTCCTCCGGCATGCACATCTTTTGTTCAGCGGCGACGCTGCCGACTGGTACTGGAGCTTTAAAGAGTCAACGCCACGTCCCACTTGGCACTCTTTCAGTGCAGCCTTCCGCAATCGATTTGAGGATGGCTTCACTGAGAGAGAGCTAAGAGAGCAAATAAAGAAACGGAAACAAGGCGCTCACGAACCGTTCGACCAGTACTACACCAGTATAGTGAGATTGAGCACTCGCCTGCGAAATACCATGCCCGAGGACGAATTGGTAGAAATTATCAGAGAGAATATGCGCTGGGATCTCCAGAACAGCCTGCTACATTTTCCCATCAACACCATACAGGGATTGCGCCTCCATGCGCGTAGACAAGAACACTTGGATGAGCGACGAGGTACCTTCCGTCCACAACCTCGCATAACGGGACCAAATCCCCGAAATCATCACACCGCGGAGTTGATGGCAGCAGACCACCTGCTTGCTGATCCAGTACCAGTACCGAGGAGCGGAGCACCACCGGAGCTTGAGGACCCAGCATTGATTGATCGACCCTCCCTTGAAGCAATTACAAGCCCGACGGTCTGTTGGAACTGCCGACAACCGGGACATCGGTTCTATGCATGTCCAGCGGAGCCAACGCTTTTCTGCTACCGTTGCGGGAAGGCCGGCACATACGCACCTGATTGTGCAAATTGCAAAGGGCGAAAAAACTTGCCACCGAGTGCCGCGACCACCCGTCGGCACTCCTAGACCCCGGACGAACAAATCCAGACCCCATCACCAGCTATGACCCAGCTCCCAACATGACTCCAACTCTGCTGACTCGCACCGCTAACCACAGTTCTCCCGAAGTTCCACAACTGACGCCGTCCTTCGCCGAGGCCAACGCGCAGGGAAAGGAAAGCGAGACGATTGTTCCTTGGCATGTAAAACCTTTTCATGTTAGGCTGCGGAATTATTTGGCTACTCGACAGCGCATCTTCCATGAGGAATTGGCCACAACTGTCCCACCGCGAAGCAAGCGAGCCACGCGTCGGATGCGGAGCTTCTGGAGAAAAGTCAGGCAGTCGAGAAAAGTGTTGAAGGACATATACTTAGACGAATTATTGAGGGAGGATGTCCGGCCATATGCGTCAGTACACCTCCTGCAAAAACGAGTATCAGGCTTAGTCGATACGGGAGCCAGTGTGAATTGCATCTCTGCCGAGTTTGCAGGGGAGGTACTGGCAAAGCACGCGGACCAAATCCGTCATTTCACCTCCTGGTTAAGCACGGCGGACGGAACTCGTCACTCTGTAGTGGGAAAAATTATGACGGATGTCACCTTTAAAGGGGTAACTAAACCTATGGAATTTTTCATCATACCTCAGTTAACCCAGAATCTTTATTTAGGAGTGGATTTCGTTCGAAAATTTAACTTGGCCCCGGCACTATTTTCCGGTTCGACCCTGGAGTCCGTCACCACCGTTCCTGACCAATCTCAACCCACTAACTTACTACGACATACTCTAGATGTAACTCAGCAACTGCGTCTCGACTCGGCTATATCGGCTTTTCCATCGCACGAGAAAGAAGGTCTCGGGCGGACTGCCCTGGTGTTCCACACTATAGATGTGGGGGACGCTAAACCCATAAAACAGAGACATTTCGCCATATCTCCGGCGAAGGAAAAATCGTTATATGCCGAAGTGGATCGAATGCTATCATTAGGCGTAATCGAAGAATCACAGAGCGCGTGGGCTTCCCCAGTCACCTTAGTTGTCAAGCCGAACAAGGTCCGGTTATGCTTAGATGCCAGACGCTTGAACGCCGTCACAGTCAAGGACGCATATCCTCTACCGTTGATCGAAGGCATTTTGAGTCGATTGCCTAAAGCCCATTTCATCACGAGCTTAGACCTCAAGGACGCCTTCTGGCAAATTCCTTTAGACCCCGGTTCAAAGGAGAAAACAGCCTTCACAGTCCCAGGTCGGCCCCTATATCAATTCGTGACCATGCCATTCGGATTGTGTAATGCCCCCCAAACAATGACGCGCCTTATGGATAAGGTGATACCACCTCATTTGCGGCACCAAGTTTTCGTTTACTTGGACGATCTGCTGCTTATAACCGAGACCTTTGACGAACACATCGACCTGCTTCAGGAGGTGGCTCTACACATCCGGAGGGCAAGATTAACCATCAACATAAGGAAGAGCCAGTTCGTGATGACGGAGGTGAAGTATTTAGGTCACATCATTGGGCATGGGCATATCAGGACCGATCCGGAAAAGACTCAAGCGATTGACGTTTTTCCATTACCCAAGACCACCAAACAATTACGCCGATTCTTAGGTTTATGCGGATGGTACCAGCGTTTTGTACGTGACTATGCCACCATTACCACTCCTTTGACCGACATGCTGCGTAAGGGACGTAAATTCGTCTGGGAAGAGCCCAGCTTGCGAGCCTTTGAAGAGCTAAAGAAGAGTCTGACTACAGCCCCCGTACTGCATAGCCCGGACTTTGACAAACCGTTCTCAATCCATTGTGACGCGAGTCAACATGGGGTGGGAGCAGTCTTAATCCAGGTTGCACAAGACGGCGAGGAGAGACCTATAGCCTTCATGTCTCACAAGCTGAACCCAGCCCAGCGAAATTACACGGTCTCCGAGCAGGAATGTCTAGCTGCGGTGTTGGCAGTGAAACGCTTCCGAGCCTATGTGGAGGGACACACCTTTGAAATCGTTACGGATCACGCTTCTCTGAAATGGCTAATGAGCCAGACTGATCTCAACGGCAGATTGGCCAGGTGGGCACTGAAACTACAGGCATTTGACTTCACAATTCGCCACCGAAAAGGAAGCCAGCATGTAGTCCCCGACACCCTATCCAGAATGTTTGCCCCTGAAGGAGCCGAGTTGGTCCAAGAGGACGACAGCCCCCAATTGATCGATTTGGACCATCCTGCCTTCAAGTCAGCCAGCTACACCCAACTGATTCACACTATCCAGAATCAACAGCCCCAGCTTCCTGAACTGCGGTTGACGGATGGATTTATTTACAAACGGATGGGACACGCATCCGGAGACCCCATACAAGAAGAAGAACAGTGGAAGTTGTGGGTGCCCGAAGAATTAACCACTGATCTTATCAGGCGGGCTCATGACCACCCATCAAGTGCGCACGGCGGATACGGTCGTACACTTAGGCGGTTGAAAACCTGTTTCTTTTGGCCTAAGATGGCACAACAGATAAAAGCGTACGTAGCCTCCTGTGAGCTATGCAAGTGCACTAAAGCGCCCAACACCATCCTTCGGCCACCCATGGGTAAGGTTGAGGTCCCCGAGCGCGTGTTCCAGCGCTTGTACATTGATCTTATCGGTCCTTACCCTCGATCTGCTTCTGGTCACACGGGAGCTGTCGTGGTCCTGGACCAGCTCTCCAAATTCCCTATCATAGAACCCCTACGTAACATGCACACTGGACCTATAATCAGCTTCTTGGAGAACCGAGTCTTTCACATGTTTGGAGTTCCGGAGAAACTTGTCTCCGACAATGGGGTCCAGTTCACCTCCAGCAAGTTCCGAGACCTAATGTCCAAATACGGCATCATCCACCAACGAACTGCCGTCTATTCACCACAAGCCAACGCATCCGAACGACTGAATCGTACGCTCATAGCGGCCATTCGTGCCTATGTCCACCCGAATCAGAGGGACTGGGATCGCAAATTGTCCGCCATCACTAGTGCGCTGCGCTCGTCGTACCACGCCACGACCGGCATTTCGCCGTATTTTGCAGTGTTCGGCCAGTACATGATCGGTCATGGGAGCGCTTACCGGCTATTGCGGCAGCTGAAATCGCTAGAGGACCCAATCGTGGTTCTAGAACCGCACGAAAGGCTCCAACTTCTGCGAGATCAACTGCGGGAGAAGATTGAAGAAAGTAGACGGATGGGAGAGGAGCGGTACAACTTGCGATCTCATCCTTCTGGCTTTAAGGCCGGCGACGAAATATATCGTCGAAACTTCCGACAGAGCGATGCCACCCGCCATTACAATGCCAAACTAGACAAGAAATTCGTGAAGTGTCGAGTCATACAAGTCATAAGCCCCACCCGATACCTCATCGCGGACATGACTGGTAAGACCCTGGGAATTTACCACGCCAAAGACCTTAGACGATGAAGTGCAACTAATTCCCACGAGAAACCTTGGCTTATCCCAAATCTCTGCCTAGACGAAGGCCTCCGAATAACACCTGGCTCCCTACTTTATAGTCACTGTCGAGCCTTCACGAACAGGGTTGTAGCCTATCCTTCGAAACCGATCTTCGACCCGCCACGTCCCTAACCAAGACCTTTTACAAAGGAGACGGGATCGTAATTACTTCGATTTTGGGGGGGGGAATGTGTAATGTGACGCCTACGCCCAGGAATCGAAGTGATTCCGATCCCGAACCCTTGTAACCTGCCAGATGGATATGTCCTCGGAGTGCCAGCGGACTTCATCTGTTGTGCGGATATCGTTGTGCAGAAAATATTTTTTTTTTCTGTCCAAATATTTAGATCCGTGGATATAAATATTCGAAATATAGAATTAATCCAACCCCGGCACATTTCGAGACATAGCCATCTGGAAATGCCCCTCCACCGTGGCCATCGAGAAAACTATGCCACTGGCGACATCTAGAAAAGCACATTTCCGCCATATGAAGTGCCATTCCACGCACAGATGTTTTGTCCGATGTGACAACCAGGGATTTGACAGCCACATGGAGGTGATGGCAGAATATACTCTGATTTGGACAGATGTCAGGGAATTTGGCGCCTCTTGTTGGACGTAAAATTATAGAATTGTGTATGAAAATAACGGTTCATGGTAATGGCAGCTATTGTACGGACATTGGGTAATCGTGTGGCTAAGTAACAGCAATAAGCAAGTTGAGTGAGGAAAAACTATTAAGAGTTCATCGCCCTCGACGTCGTAGCAGCCACAGTCGGTGCTGAAGCAACAATTGTCGCGACAAAGGTGTCGACTTAGTCAAGTAATGAGGGTAGTGCGCCATCAACAACACCATCACACCATCAGGCGCTGACCAAAATAAAACCTATTCCAGAAGCAAACAGACATATTAAGCAGACAGAATGCAAGGTTAGTGGAAAATAGGACTATGGATGACATTTTGCTGACCGAAGGCACCTGTTAAGCATACATCGTATAATAAGTTTTGTTACATAGGGCATTTCCGTGTATTTTTCAAACAGTTCAAACCTGAGATAGATATGGGGTAGTACAGCACGACTGGTGATGGCGTAACATCCATTGGACTTGTTGAAACTCTTCACCAACAAACAAACACACCCTCCCGCGCTGTTAATCTAATACAAAATTCTATCGAGAAAAACTTATTAAACGAATCACTGGAAATGATCGCCTCCATCCAGCAACAGTACGATACTCGCGGTAATTTGGTTGGTAACAATAGTAGTACGAATATCAATAATAGCTTGCAAAATAGTACATCAAACTCGTATACTTATAACACTATTGTGAAAGAGGAACTCATCATAGAAGACCATTCCGAAATAGGACTGCATGCAAAGCAAATGCTTGATGATTCAAGCGCTGGTAGTGGAATCGATCGCGAAGTTAACGGACGTGATCGTACTGCGGCCTCTGAAACGGAAGAATCAGAAATTACCATAGGAATATTTGATGGTCCTCTACTCTCCGAAGCGAACGTACCGTTCAATTTGCAAATTCCTACTTTAGTTCCATCGTACCTAAATGTGCATTACGTTTGTGGAAGTGGCAGTCGACTTCTTTTCCTTTCAGTCTACTGGATCAAAGGGGTGCGGTCGTTTCAGCAATTACCAGAAGACATAAAAAGTCAACTTTTGAAAAGGCATTGGGTAGAACTGTTTTCTATAGGCTTGGCGCAATGCTCTCGATCTTTATCGATCTCAACAATAATGTCTACGTTAGTAACGAATATTCTGCAAATGTCAGAAATTAATAAAGTTGGCCAGAACGGCCAGTGTCAAGGACAGGCCTAAAAAAGAAAATATTGAAACTCTCCGAGCACGCATTTCAACTTAACGAATTTGTGCAAAGTGTACGGTTAATGGCCTTAGATGATCACGAATGTGCCTATATACGGTTGATAGTAATTTTTAGTCCAAATAATTTAAATATAAAAGATCAAACCAAGCGTGCGCTGCTGGAAAAATTGCAATTCTACGCTCTGAAGTGTTTGCGTAATCATTTGAAGAGTATAAATTATCCTGACGTGAAGGAACGTCGCAGCAAAATTTTATTATGTTTAATGCAGCTAAGGTCGTTTGAGTCAACGCTCATCGAGGAGTTATTCTTTTCCAATCTGATAGGTCTTGTACAGATTGAGTATATGATTCCGTATATATTAAAATTAGGCAGAGGAAGCTCGTGATTAAGAGTGGAAAGTCACGTTGCAGCTTAGTTTAATTAATCCTGACATAGTATTGGAGTATTTATTTTTCTGTGTGAATATATCCTTACTTTGAAGGTTGAGTGCAAGTTTTGCACCTTGCAAGCATGAATTTCCATTAAAACATCTATAAGTAGTCATCGGATACGTCTAAACGTTAAAATATCTACTTGGGTCTTTAGTCAGATTCTATCTGTGTAATTTAGAGTTAGAGAGTTTTGTTCTTTCGGTGATAACTGAGCATAGCTACTAGCTAATTTTATTTTAGCTGATTTCATTTTCATGCAAATTAATACTTTATTTTTAGTCTTAATCGTACACATGATAATTTGATATAAATTAATACCCAATTTTAATTTTAATCGTAAGACCTAATAGCGAAAGAGAAATACGAAGAATATTCTTCATGTAAGGAAATAAATAACATTTGAAGGGCCGTTCGATATCAATATTTTAACACGGGTATATTTTACCAAAAAAAAGAAAAAAAAATATATTGTAACTTCGATACATAATTGAAATTGACTTTGGGTGATGAAAGATTTTTGTAGATTTATGTTTACTTTTCCGCTTAGAACATAATTTATATGTGTATTAACGTAGAATTTCATAAAAGATATATTTTTAATGTCCATCCACAAACCAACTGAACAATTGTATTTGTTCACCCGCTTGAAGTTACAGTAAGAACCAAATTAGTCTTTCTAAAGTGTAAAAGAAAATTTAAGCATATGATCCTTTTGAGAAATTTTATACATAATTCGATATACATACAACATAAACTTATAGTTGAAATAATTAAATTTGAAATACAAAATAAAAATCATGAATTGCTAATTTAACTAACGACTTTCCTCTTCAGTGA
Organism: Odontomyia ornata; assembly: GCA_963969285.1. NCBI lineage: Eukaryota > Metazoa > Arthropoda > Insecta > Diptera > Stratiomyidae > Odontomyia > Odontomyia ornata. The sequence continues at coordinate 435,359,193 of OZ017739.1, read as the reverse complement.
CTCGTTCTTTTTCAGGGGGAACAGAGAGTGTAGGGTAAGTATGCCGTCGCGAGGGTAGGGTTTCGACAAATCCGCTGAAGTCGGTTTCGCGTCGCGCGCGGTACGCGGTACCTTTGCTTGTTTCGCCATTTCTTTAGAGTAGTTTTCTTCGGTGTAAGTTCGAGTAGTATATTTTTCGGTACCGCGTCGGTGAATCGGTAACGCGCCTGTGAGATGTTGTAGCGTTTTTGATTGGAGATCTGTGGATAGATTCCATCCAGAACTAACGTAATGTAGGTTTCTCGTTCTGGATGAGTAAATGTTGACGCGTTTAGAAAACGGGCAATTTCAGGTGACTGAAATATTGTAATTGAGCGTAATCCATTCGGAGACCCGCGACCGAAATCCTCTCCGAACTAGCTGGCCGACAAGCAGTCACCGCGTGAATGGATTACGGTGCACGGATTGGTTGACCTGTTGGTACCATCCGTTGGCACTACTCAGACTTAACGTCTAGAACCGATGAGAGGTCGGTTCCGCGTTCGAGCTGAAGGTAGAAAAATCATTACAGGATCATCTGCAACAGCTCGGCAGCTGAGCCTCTTAGAGCTAGAATCAATGCAGTTGCTCGTTCCTGCTCATTCCAGTGATTTTTGCGAGCGGCTGCTTCAAACTGGGTTTTGTAAATAGTCCAGACAGTTTGCCCGTCGAATATTGGTGCTTGCGCATTTCTAGATGAGCTTTGCGCTGCGGTTATAAGTGGGGCTGGTGAGGCGGTTACTACTGCCTTCGCTGCTTCCAAGTCCTTTTTCACTTTTTCCATCTCATGGTTGATTCTCTCCTCGACCTGGCTGATCTCAAGGTTGATTCCCTCCTCGACCTGGTATACCTTTTCCTCGACGCATTTAATTTGACTGTTGAGACTACTGAGCTCCGCTTTTATTTCGGTTGACTGTTTTTGCAAATCCGCCTTGATTTCAATCGCTTGTTGGTTCATTTTTGCTGATTGTTCATTTAGCTTCGCAGCTAAACTGGATGTCTGTTCATTTCGCTGCGCTGATTGTTCATTTAGCTTCGTTGGTTGTTCATTTAACTTCGCTGATTGCTCATCTAGCTACGTGGTTAAATTGGACGACTGTTCATTGAGCTTCGCAGTTAAATTGGATGACTGTTCATTGAGTTTCACAGTTAAATTGGATGACTGTTGTCGCTGCTCTTGCTGCATCAGTATTAACATTTGCATCAGCGCATTTTCTGGTTCCTTTGGTTTTTTTGTTTCTGCTTCATCACCTACTGCGCCTTTTTCCGCATCTGAGGGCTCACCCAAATCCAGATACGCGCCTCCCGATTCAATTGCGTCACGCAAGCGTGCAATCAGTGTGGCCTTTGTACCTTGCGTAGCCAGGTTTCGCTGTTCCAACTCTTCCTTAAGCTCCGACATGGTCAATTCATTAATTTCTAAGTTTAAGCTTCGTGGCATTTTAATGTTTCTTTAAATTTTCCTATTGTGCACTATTAAAATGTTCAAATATTCACTTTCAAAATTTTTCTTTCACAATTCTTGACACCACTTTCGCGTGTTTTTGGTTGGCGGCCTATAATTTTAATGTTCCGGGAAAGTGAAAACGCAATATCTTTTAATTTAAGTCTAAAAGAGTTTATTTGATCACAAATAGGCACAATAATCAGTTTAACACTTGCACTAATTTTAATTTTCACTATTAAAAAAAATCTAACACTTGTCCATAAATTTCTTAGCGCAATTGTCTTCTAAATCACTTCACTATTACGAAAATCACTGCCCACACACTATCGCAGTTCTTATCGCGGTCGAATGAATGCCACCATTCATTCAGCTCGCCTTTATATAGGGTCTCTAATCATTCAACTCAGTTCTCGTGAATAAGCGGGAACATTCCAGCATGAATGGGCAGTGACTCACTTTCAGATGTTGATAATGCTTGTTGGGTTCTCATGGGTTCGAGTTAATTCATTTGTTGACGTTCTCAATGACTGTGAAAACAATTGCGACAGTAGCTCGCAGAATTATTTGTACATGTAATTATTTGTACATGTAACAATATCTAGAAATTACTGTTTCTAGAACACGTGCAGTTTCTGTGCAGCTTTTCAGCTTTGATTGCTTACTGTGCCTGTAATTTTAATCCGATTGTTGAAATTTTGGTCTTATCTTATAGTTGCGTTTGTTTAGTTTGCGGCAAGTGCAAATATGTAGTAATTTGCATGAAAATACAAATTTTTATGTTGCTTAGGAGGCATTGACATGTATTTGTCTAAAATACGTAAATTTCCTTGTCTTTCATCGTTCACTGTAGCCACAATTTCCATTCGATTATCAAAATGTTGGTCTCATTTTGTAGCTGTCAGCCTGTTGTTTACGTCAAATACAAATCTGTAGTACTTTTCATAAGAATACTTATTTGTATAAGGTTCCTTATATTTTTGGGGGCAGGTTATGATACTTCTTCCCTTTACGGCATTGCTGTGGCTTGATTTTTCAACCGATGTGCTATATTTTGGTGTCAATGAATAGATCAGCGTCTGAATTTTCCAAAAAGTATAAATTTGTGGTTTTTGGCAAAAGTTTAACGGCGGGCTTTGTAGTTGAAACTTTAAATGGATCTTTCTTCCATGTAACGTGAGAATTTCGCGTTTTTACGTTTTAATTTGAAAGTTCACCCCAAACTAGTGTTTTGATGGTCGGAAGATGTTTTAGGCAAAATATATAGAAATTGCTGTTTCTAGAACACGTGCAGTTTTTGTGCAGATTCTCAGCTTTGATTGCTTACTGTGCCCGTAATTTTAACCCGATTGTTGAAATTTTGGTCTTATCTTATTGTTGCGTTTATTTCGTTTGCGTCAAGTGCAAATATGTAGTAATTTGCATGAAAATACAAATTTTTATGACACTTAGGAGGCATAGACATGTATTTGTCAAAAATACGTAAATTTCCTTGTCCGATCTCTGGCTTCCATCGTTCAATGTAGCCACAATTTCCATTCGATTATCAAAATGTTGGTCTCATTTTGTAGCTGTCAGTCTGTAGTTTACGTCGAATACAAATTTGTAGCACTTTTCATAAGAATACTAATTTTTATAAGGTTCCTTATATTTTTGGGGGCAGGTTATGGAAACGTTTTCCCTTTACGGCATTGCTTTGGCTTGATTTTTCAACCGATGTGCTATATTTTGGTGTTAATGAATAGATCAGCGTCTGAATTTTCCAAAAAGTATAAATTTGTGGTATTTGGCAAAAGTTGAAGGGCGGGTTTAGTAGTTGAAAGCCAGAAAAATCCCAATTTTTCACGTGTCAACTCCCCAAAACTTTAAATGGCTTTTTCTCCCCTTAAACGTGCGAATTTCGCGTTTTTACGTTGTAATTTAGAAGTTCGTCCCAAACTAGTGTTTTGATGGTCAGAACATGTTTTAGGGCAAAATATCTAGAAATTGCTGTTTCTAGAACACGTGCAGTTTTTGTGCAGATTCTCAGCTTTGATTGCTTATGTGCCCGTAATTTTAACCCGATTGTTGAAATTTTGGTCTTATCTATTAGTTGCGTTTGTTAAGTTTACGTGAAGTGCAAATATGTAGTAATTTGCATGAAAATACTAATTTTTATGACGCTTAGGAGGCAAAGACATGTATTTGTCTAAAATACGTAAATTTCCCTGTCCGATCACTGTCTTTCATCGTTCACTGTAGCCACAATTTCCATTCTATTGTCAAAATGTTGGTCTCATTTTGTAGCTGTCAGTCTATAGTTTAGATCGAATACAAATTTGTAGTACTTTTCATAAGAATACTAATTTTTATAAGGTTCCTTATATTTTTGGGGGCAGGTGATGGAAACTTTTTCCCTTTACGGCATTGCTGTGGCTTGATTTTTCAACCGACGTTCTATAATTTGGTGTTAATGAATAGATCAGCGTCTGAATTTTCCAGAATGTATAAATTTGTGGTATTTGGCAAAAGTTGAAGGGCAGGTTGTTATGGATGACCAGCTTTCACCCGGGGTCCACACCACGACCACTAAGGAAATCAGGTTGCATGCCATTAACACACCCAAACCTCGCTTGAGCGTTGAGGTAAGAGTTGATCCTCTGTGTTTTTTGTTTAAACTTTAACACAAAAACTTTGTTTAACTTTAATACAAAAGAAAAATGGTATTGTTGTATATCAAAGCAATGTTAACTCATCAGTCGAGCTGGAGTAGGGCGTTTAGCTTAGGTATGAAGCAAACGGTAGCAATGGATGACGAACGACATCAGAAGGGGGCCGGTCGACCATCACTCTTCCCAACAAGGATAGCCCATGGAAACGCATCTAACACAAGCGCTCCACAACGGCTATCACCGACTCGGAAGGCGTTTAAGGGGCCCACTCCTGGTCACCGCACCAGGTAAGGGAATGAATCAACACAACCAGCATCAGGACAGTAAAAATCAAAGCCGAAACCAAATGTAAAATAACCATCAAATCCGTGACTGGAGGAATCGCGCAAACAAGTTTCAGCAACATGATGAATCGCGCAAACAGTAACATCAACATGCGTGGTTATCGCAGTCGTGGACGAATGCATAATCTTACCTTAAGAGAATTGTCGGCTCCAATTTACACTTCCCTGACTGTGTCTCCGATGCGACACCAAAACGTGGCGACTTCCAAGTTGGTCAATATTCACGACAAAATACAGGCACCACGACCAAGTACACAAAGCACCTGTCGGCCGACATCCGGAAATTCCTAAGTTATTTCACCAAATCCTGACATGCAACTTTTTAAGACGTGCAAACCAAACACTCACAACATATTAGTAATGACGCGGCGAAATGAAGCGGACAAACATTTCTTTCGGGGACGCTATTTCATGACAAGCAATTGAATGCAGGACGTGCAATTCTTGCGACAGTTAAACGTTTTCAGGATGGAAACACAACTTAAAGGGCGTAAGCTAATTGATCTGAACTACTAGCAATCGCTTTGTATTTACTTTCCGCTGCTAACTCGAAATGTCATTCTGAAATGTCATTCTGCGATGTTCTAGTGACCCACATATTGGGACTGCTCAGCTGATCCGAAATAATGGGTAATGCAGACCAACTCGCATACAACGACCATGGGTGCGGAGCTGAGGTAGTGAAGATGGTTGGTAGCCGCGCTACGAACCGCGCCAAAAGCAGAATGGAAGTTCGTCGTACGAATGGGAGGCCAACCACCTCCAATGTAGCGGGCGTCCGTTAAGGCGAGCCAATTCAAAGGGCTGAGGGATAACGGAGGCCCTCTTTTTTGGAATAGGAACGAGCGAGGAAAGACCGAGGAAAAATAAAAATTTGGAAGCGCAAAAAGGGTGAATCAACCTGGAAATAACGTCGTCATCGTTATCACGACGCTCATCATACGGCGATACAACACCTGTCTCACGGAAGAACAATTTCGGTTGGCGAAAAGCTCATCAAAACGAGAATCCGGCTCCCGAGGTTGGCGCCAGTATCCACGGACGATTGTTTGCTGGGGCCCAAGGTTAGGGATAGCTTAGCGATTATTAGGAAAAAGGTACCTTTTTAATCATTTTTGTTCTTACATTTACTTATTAGAATCCACTTGTGTGAATATAGTGTTTTATTTAACATCAAAAATATTCTTGTTGCTGTTAACGGAAAAGAACGTGGACTGTGCGCGGCGTTCAAGCGGTGCGATTTTCTTTTCCCCTTTTCAGACTATCATTTTAATTTCAGGAGGTCGTGGGGTGGATAAAAAGGGTAAGTTGGGGGAGGTTTGGAATCTAGTGTGAGAAGAGGAGGTGAAACTTTCATTTTTTTTTCCTTTGTGCTAGTGTTTAGCTATCGTGCGTACGCTGTCGGATTGTTTACTCGCTGGCGATCTTAGCTTTAAATCCTTCCAGCCTAGGGACAGCGAGTTGGCACCTGCGCGGAGCGCACCGAACCGGGCCCGCAAGGCTGGACAGCGCGACAACCCTTGAAGTGTAAGGGTAACAAGGTTTAGTAGTTGAAAGCCAGAAAAATCCCAATTTTTCACGTGTCAACTCCCCAAAACTTTAAATGGCTTTTTCTCCCCTTAAACTTGCGAATTTCGCGTTTTTCCGTTTCAATTGAAAAGTTCACCCCAAACTAGTGTTTTGATGGTCAGAACATGTTTAAGGCAAAATATCTGGAAATTGCTGTTTCTAGAACACGTGCAGTTTTTGTGCAGATTTTCCGCTTTGATTGCTTACTGTGCCCGTAATTTTAATCCGATTGTTGAAATTTTGGTCTTATCTTATAGTTGCGTTTGACTAGTTGGCGTCAAGTGCAAATATGTAGTAATTTGCGTGAAAATACTAACTTTTGTGACGCTTAAGAGGCAAAGACATGTATTTGTGTAAAATACGTAAATTTCCTTGTCCGACCTCTGGCTTTCATCGTTCACTGTAGCCATAATTTCCATTAGATTATGAAAATGTTTGTCTCATTTTGGAGCTGTCAGTCTATAGTTTACGTCAAATACAAATTTGTAGTACTTTCCATAAGAATACTAGCTTTTATAAGGTTCCTTATATTTTTGGAGGCAGGTTATGGAAACTTTTTCCCTTTACGGCATTGCTGTGGCTTGATTTTTCAACCGGTGTGCTATATTTTGAAGTAAATAAATAGATCAGCGTCTGAATTTTCCAAAAAGTATAAATTTGTGGTATTTGGCAAAATTTTAAGGGCGGGTTTAATAGTTGAAAGCCAGAAAAATCCCAATTTTTCACGTATCAACTCCCGATAACTTTAAATGGCTTTTTCTCCCCTTAAACGTGCGAATTTCGCGTTTTCACGTTTTAATTCAAAAGTTCACCCCAAACTAGTGTTTTGATGGTCAGAACATGTTTAAGGCAAAATATCTGGAAATTGCTGTTTCTAGAACACGTGCAGTTTTTGTGCAGATTTTCCGCTTTGATTGCTTACTGTGCCCGTAATTTTAATCCGATTGTTGAAATTTTGGTCTTATCTTATAGTTGCGTTTGACTAGTTGGCGTCAAGTGCAAATATGTAGTAATTTGCGTGAAAATACTAACTTTTGTGACGCTTAAGAGGCAAAGACATGTATTTGTCTAAAATACGTAAATTTCCTTGTCCGACCTCTGGCTTTCATCGTTCACTGTAGCCATAATTTCCATTAGATTATGAAAATGTTTGTCTCATTTTGGAGCTGTCAGTCTATAGTTTACGTCAAATACAAATTTGTAGTACTTTCCATAAGAATACTAGCTTTTATAAGGTTCCTTATATTTTTGGAGGCAGGTTATGGAAACTTTTTCCCTTTACGGCATTGCTGTGGCTTGATTTTTCAACCGGTGTGCTATATTTTGAAGTAAATAAACAGATCAGCGTCTGAATTTTCCAAAAAGTATAAATTTGTGGTATTTGGCAAAATTTTAAGGGCGGGTTTAATAGTTGAAAGCCAGAAAAATCCCAATTTTTCACGTATCAACTCCCGATAACTTTAAATGGCTTTTTCTCCCCTTAAACGTGCGAATTTCGCGTTTTCACGTTTTAATTCAAAAGTTCACCCCCAACTAGTGTTTTGGTGGTCAGAACATGTTTTAGGCAAAATATCTAGAAATTGCTGTTTCTAGAACACTTGCAGTTTTTGTGCAGATTTTCAGCTTTGATTGCTTACTGTGCCCGTAATTTTAATCCGATTGTTGAAATTTTGGTCTTATCTTATAGTTGCGTTTGTTAAGTTTGCGTCAAGTGCAAATATGTAGTAATTTGCATGAAAATACTAATTTTTATGACGCTTAGGAGGCATAGACATGTATTTGTCTAAAATACGTAAATTTCCTTGTCCGACCTCTGGCTTTCATCGTTCACTGTAGCCACAATTTCCATTCGATTATCAAAATGTTGGTCTCATTTTGTAGCTGTCAGTCTATAGTTTACGTCAAATATATCATAAGAATACTAATTTTTATAAGGTTCCTTATAATTTTGGGGGCAGGTTATGGAAACTTTTTACCTTTACGGCATTGCTGTGGCTTGATTTTTCAACCGATGTGCTATATTTTGGTGTTTTTTTTTTTTGTTGTTGTGGTAGGGAGGTGAAGGCATTTACGCCCTCTGAGTCTGGCAGTGTGGGACTCCCATGGAGGATACCCTTGGACTACCCACTAAACACCTCCCCTGTCAATCTGAGAACCTAGCCTGGAACCGTTTGACACATTACTTCTGGCCAGGTCTCGTTTTGTTACGCCGTGGGGCGCCTTCAAGCTGGGGAGTCCCTTTCCTAGCGGGAGGGGAGAGGGGAAGAGGAAATGCCAGAAGAGCGATCCCCCAGCCCCAGCACCTCCGGCTGCTGTGAGGCCCTTTTATCTTTTAGGACTGCCCGAGCATAATGTGCCACCTGGTTCCATTTGTCAACTGATTCGAGCATCACCGCAACTATATTATCCGGGGTGAGCTCTCCTGTCTCCCTGTAGAGTTCCCTTCGCAGCCTGGCCCATTTGGTACACGCAAAAAATGTGTGACAGGCATTGTCCTCCTCTCCTGGGCAAAACCGACAATCGGGAGACCGTGACTTACCGATCTTGTGCAGGTAAGACTGAAAACACCCGTGCCTGCTCAAAAACTGGGTCAGATAGAAGTCAGTCTCACCATGCCCTCGTTTTAGCCACGGTCTCACATCCGGGATGAGGCGCGCAGTCCACCTTCTCTTCGTGCAATTCCTCCAAGACTGCTGCCAATCGTTGAGCGAGCGTTGTCTCTCCTCGCGGACAACCATCTCCCTCGCATCCTCGTTTCGGCGCAGGTAAATAGCGCAGCGCTCTCTAGCAAGGAGGGCGACAGGTATCACGCCTGAAATCACTCTCACCGCCGAGTCGGAGACTGTTGATAGGAAGATGCAATTCTCAGTGCTCCTCTTCTCTGTACCTGTGCCAATCGTTTTCGGTATACCTCCTTGCTGAGAGCGTCGCCCCATACCTCTGCTTCGTACAGTAGCACTGACCCTACAGCACTCATCAAGAGGGGTCTTCTTGATGGGCTGGGTCCGCCTACGTTGGCCATAAGTCGACTCAGGGCCGATATTCCCGAAGCAGCCTTCTCAGCCGTTGCCCTGATTTGCTCAGAGAAACTCATCTTCGAGTCGATCAGTAGCCCTAGGTACTTCACCGCTGGCTTCGATTCGACTTGTATATCTCCCATACTGATCATTCTTACTCTAGGGATTCTCTTTTTTGTCAAGATGACCACTTCGGTTTTCTCCAGTGCTCAACTGAGCCCGCGAGCAGTCATCCAGTCCTTCACTCGGCGCATTAGCATACCTAGCCTAAGTTGCGCTTGTTCAACGGTACGTCCGGTGACCAGAGCCGCAACATCATCCGCATAGCCAACCAAGCGCGACTCATCTGGCATCTCAAGTCTCAGTAGCCCGTCGTAAGACACGTTCCACAGGTCCGGACCAAGGATAGATCCCTGGGCAACACCCGATGTGATTTCTATCCTTCGTTGGCCCTGTGTCGTGTCGTAGAGCAGGCTTCGGTCTTTTAGGTAGTTCCTCAAAAGCCGCATTAGATATTCTGGAACTTGAAAAGAATTTTCCAGCGTGTCCAGAATATCCACCTATCTAGCAGAGTTGAAGGCATTCCTGACGTCGAGTGTCACCAACAGGACGATCCGTCGCTTGGTGCGACTACATGCCTTTGCCTTTTGGACCGCGTTCACCACCTCTGCAATCGCATCAATGGTAGAACGTCCTACTCTAAAGCCGTACTGCCGAGGAGATAGGTCCCCAGCAGCATGAATCGCGTCAGTGAGTCTTCCCTTGATGATTTTCTCTAGCACTTTCCCAGCCGTCTCTAGCATGCATAACGGGCGGTATTCAGACGGCGATTCGAGATTTCCCTTCCCCTTGCTGATCAGCACGAGCCTCGCCACCTTCCATCGTATCAGGAAAACCCCATCCCGTAGGCAAGCGTTGAATGTGCTGAGTAGCAAGTCAGGACAATGGTGATGACGAGCTGCAAAAACCTCAGCTGGAACACAATCTGGACCTGGAGCCTTCCTCGCTTTCAGGGAGAGGACTGCCTCCTCCAGTTCCAGCTGTGTAAAGAGTGGGCACTCGACTGCTGTTTCACCATGGACAGCGTCAACACGGACGGGGTGGGCGAGGAAGAGTCCCCGCACTATCGCGTCCATCTTTTCCGCGTCATGTATACAAGGCTTCAGTAGGGCACCAAGTTTCCCCATGACCAGCTTGTAGCCAAGGCCCCACGGATCCCTATTTACATCATCCACGAGGTCTTGCCAGCATCGGGCCTTGCTCTTGTTAATAAGCCTGCGAAGATATTTCCTGCCAGACCTGTATGCTGCTAGCCTAGTGTCTGCCTCCTCCCGTGTTCGCGCCCGCTGGGCCTCTCGCTGAAGTTTGTACACTCGCTTCTTTGTTCGGCGATCTCGTTTGACCACCAGTATACTGGAGGCTTACCGTGTCGGGGTCTCCGACGGGGCATGGAAGACTCGCAAGCAGCTATGATGGTACTCATAGTTGAGTTCACCAAGTCCTTGGCTGTGGGCCCTCCACTCCCTGGCGGAGCTCCCAGCAACGGTGCGCCTGCCGTAAGCGCGTCAGCGAACCTCTTAACGTCCATCCTCCCAGTCCTCCATCCGAGGATTGAAGTTTGGGCATATGCACGCAGAGTGGCACCGTCGTGAATCTCAACCGCTATATACTGGTGATCACTAGCCGAGTAGTCCTCTAGTACTCGCCAGTTGCGTACTCTAGGTACCAGGGACTCCGAAGCGAGTGTCACATCGGGTATGGTTCCTACGCAACCCCATCGGTGGAAAGTAGGGGTGTTACCAGTATTTAGGACAAAAAGCGCTGTTCTGGCCACCATGTCCAAGATTTGCTTTCCCCTTGGGTCGGATTGTGGCATACCCCATCCAATGGCTCTAGCGTTGAAGCCTCCCCCGACCAGCATGTGGCCCTCTGTGTTCGAGACAGCGTCCTCCAGGGCATCGAGTTTGATTCGAAAAGATCGCATTGCCTCGTTAGGCGTCAGATAAACACTGAAATATGTTATCCCTGAACATCGCACCCACACAAAACCATCCCCGCGTCCATGGCCCTGCACCTGAAGGCGGGCGCTGTGTCGAACCCAGATGGCCGAGGTACTAGATTTGTCAGGGTACCACGCTTGCGAGTCCTTGTTATGATGTTGCTCGCTCAGCAACAGCAAGTCAGCTTTCTTATCCCTCGCAAACTGCTCAAGTAGGTCCTGGGCGTTTGTGCTTCGGTGCAAATTGACCTGCAGGATACGGATCATTTGAGTATCGATTTGGCTTTAGTTAGGGCCTCCTTGAAAACCCAGCATCTCCCTGTCTCCGGCTCATGTTTGAGGTCGCCGGGTGCTAGCTTAGCATCCTTGCAAAGAATGCATTTTGCCTCGTTCGTGCACTCCTTCCTTTTGTGCCCCGTTTCACCACATTTGTAGCACAGAGATCTCCTGTCAGGTCCCCTACAGCCATACGCGGTGTGTCCGTATTCGAAGCATCTGAAGCAGCGGATAGGGATCGCTCTTCTCCGTGTCCTGCAGATCACCCAACCTATCTTAATTTTGCCCTTCGCCAGGATTTGCTGGGCGTCTTTATCAGCTAGTTTGACAATAGCCATGCGTTGCCCCCTTTTGTTTTCACGTGTCAATCTTGCCTTGACTTCACTTAAGCTGGGGAACTCCCTCCTGATGGCATCCTCTACTTCAGCTTTGTCCGTGACGCAGTCGAGGTCCCTGATTTCCAGGGTGGCCATTGGTCCGAGCGAGGCAACCGTTGCCGCATCTCCAAGAACCTTTTGAACCACGTCACGGAATGCATCTTTGTTTGTGGCCTCTGGCCCGAATTCCACAAGCAGGCCACTGGTCCTGGTTGGTCGAACTGCTTTGATGGCAGTTTTGGCGTCGTTTGGCTTGACCGCTCCTGTAATTTCACGGAGGACACCTGCGTAGGTTCGGCCCTTAGTGGGTTTAATAAGCAGTGCCTCTCGCAAGGGTTTGCGCCGCGGTTCGCTTTTTGTTTTCTGCGGTATATCGGGGGGTTCCTTGTTCTTCTTTTCGTGGTTGAGCTCTTTGTCTGTTTTTTCTAGGAGTAGCTTTTTGGCCGCTTTTTTCGCTGCCTTGTTTCGCACCACATGAAACTCCTCGCCTGGAGTGACAACTTCGTTTATGGTCTCGTCCATCCTCCTTTTCTCACGGTCGCCTTCGATTGGGCTACCGGCCATTCTTTTGCTGCTGTTAGGACCCACTGATGCCTCGAGGGAGAGCGTTTTTTTTGGTGCTTTTCGGTTGCAAGCCACCTCCGCCTGTAGTGCGTTATGCGGTCAAAAAGCTCCTCTAGTTCAAGAATGCCATTCTTGACACTCTTGCCTATGTTTTTCTGCACTTCGCAGGCAGCCCTCAGTTGCCGCTCCTCTTCGGCGCGGTCAAGGGCGATTGTGTTATTTGGCGCCACCTCTTGGGAGAGGCCCCCGTTTCCTAGCCCTTTTGCTTCTACCGCTTGGATCGCGTTTGAAGTGGCGTCGGCCAACGGCAAAACTCCCTCCCCCAGTCTTACACTGGCCTCTGTTGGTGTCGCAGCTTGATCCGGATTGTGTACGTCTTGCACTGGACGCTCCGGGGTGCACATAGTCTTTCTACTGCGCCCAAAGGCCGCAATGATGCCAGGTTGCACAACGCACTCTGCCTTCTTTCGTTCGTTAGTCCGTCTGTGGTCTGTCTCCGATGATTTAACCTGAGATGTTGACTTTGACAGTGTTTCTGGGGTTTGCTGCCTCCCCCCACAATCGGTGACTTACTCTATCGGTGTTCTTGCCAACAGCGGTTTTTGCCTGAAAGGGTTCTCCGTGCTAGCGTCCTGTTTGCTTGTAGTTATATCTGTTACAGAAGCCAAGTTCACTACTTCTATAACATTGCAGGCGCTGGATGACGACGGCCGGGAGCCTGCTCGCTGGTTTTCTGTCTGGGTTTCCGTTCCCATAGCATTTTACCTACTGCCAGGATATATGGATAATTGATGACGCCATATGTTTCGTCATGTCACAGTGAAGATCATTGACACTCAGGTATTTGTCCTGAGACTCTCCCTTCACTGCCGACCATTGTCCGCGGCTGCTTATTGGTTATTCGCAGCAAACCTTTCGAGAAAGGTCTTCCCCTATCCGCAACCCTGGGGACGCGTTTGGTTCCCCGGTCTGAGGGCACTATCGATAAATCGATAACCAATATTTTGGTGTTAATGAATAGGTCAGCGCTTGAATTTTCCAGAATGTATAAATTTGTGGTATTTGGCAAAAGTATAAGGGCAGGTTTAGTAGTTGAAAGCCAGAAAAATCCCAATTTTTCACGTGTCAACTCCCCAAAACTTTAAATGGCTTTTTCTCCCCTTAAACGTGCGAATTTCGCATTTTTACGTTTTGATTTAAAAGCTCACCCCAAACTAGTGTTTTGATGGTCCGAACGTGTTTTAGGCAAAATATCTAGAAATTGCTGTTTCTAGAAACGTGCAGTTTTTGTGCAGATTTTCAGCTTTGATTGCTTACTGTGCCCGTAATTTTAATCCGATTGTTGAAATTTTGGTCTTATCTTATAGTTGCGTTTGTTTAGTTTGCGTCAAGTGCAAAAATGTAGTAATTTGCATGAAAATACAAATTTTTATGACGCTTAGGAGGCATAGACTTGTATTTGTCTAAAATACGTAAATTTCCTTGTCCGACCTCTGGCTTTCATCGTTCACTGTAGCCACAATTTCCATTCGATTATCAAAATGTTTGTCTCATTTTGTAGCTGTCAGTCTGTAGTTTACGTCAATTACAAATTTGTATACTTTTCATAAGAATACTAATTTTTATAAGGCTATCTTTTTTTTTTTGGGGGGCAGGTTATGGAAACTTTTTCCCTATACGGCTTTGCTGTGGCTTGATTTTTCAACCGATGTGCTATATTTTTGTGTTAATGAATAGATCAGCGTCTGAATTTTCCAAAAAGTATAAATTAGTGGTATTTGGCAAAAGTTTAAGGGCGGGTTTAGTAGTTCAAAGCCAGAAAAATCCCAATTTTTCACGTGTCAACTCCCCAAAACTTTAAATGGCTTTTTCTCCCCTTAAACGTGCGAATTTCGCGTTTTTACGTTTTAATTTAGAAGTTCACCCCAAACTAGTGTTTTGATGGTCGGAACATGTTTCAAGGCAAAATATCTAGAAATTGCTGTTTCTAGAACACGTGTAGTTTTTGTGCAGATTTTCAGCTTTGATTGCTTACTGTGCCCGTAATTTAAATCCGATTATTGAAATTTTGGTCTTATCTTATAGTTGCGTTTGTTTAGTTTGCTTCAAGTGCAAATATGTAGTGATTTGCATGAAAATACTAATTTTTATGATGTTTAGGAGGCAAAGACATGTATTTGTCTTTAATATGTAAATTTCCTTGTCCGACCTCTGGCTTTCATCGTTCACTGTAGCCACAATTTCCATTCGATTATCAAAATGTTGGTCTCATTTTGTAGCTGTCAGACTGTAGTTTGCGGAAAATATAAATTCGTAGTATTTTTAATAAGGATACTAATTTTTATAAGGCTCCTTGTATTTTTGGGGGCAGGTTATGGAAACTTTTTCCCCTTACGGCGTTGCTGCGGCTTGATTTTTCAACCGATGTGCTATATTTTGGTGTTAATGAATAGATCAGCATCTGAATTTCCCAAAAAGTATAAATTTGTGGTATTTGGCAAAAATTTAAGGGCGGGTTTAGTAGTTGAAAGCCAGAAAAATCCCAATTTTTCACGTGTCAACTCCCCAAAACTTTAAATGGCTTTTTCTCCCCTTAAACGTGCGAATTTCGCGTTTTTACGTTTTAATTTAAAAGTTCACCCCAAACTAGTGTTTTGATGGTCAGAACATGTTTTAGGCAAAATATCTAGAAATTGCTGTTTCTAGAACACGTGCAGTTTTTGTGCAGATTTTCAGCTTTGATTGCTTACTGTGCCCGTAATTTTAATCCGATTGTTGAAATTTTGGTCTTATTTTATAGTTGCGTTTGTTAAGTTTGCGTCAAGTGCAAATATGTAGTAATTTGCATGAAAATACTAACTTTTATGACGCTTAGGAGGCATACACATGTATTTGTCTAAAATACGTAAATATCCTTGTCCGACCTCTGGCTTTCATCGTTCACTGTAGCCACAATTTCCATTCGATTATGCAAATGTTTGTCTCATTTTGTAGCTGTCAGTCGGTAGTTTACGTCAAATACAAATTTGTAGTACTTTTCATAAGAATACTAATTTTAATAAGGCTCCTTATATTTTTGGGGGCAGGCTATGGAAACTTTTTCCCTTTACGGCGTTGCTATGGCTTGATTTTTCAACCGATGTGCTATATTTTGGTGTTAATGAATAGATCAGCGTCTGAATTTTCCTAAAAGTATAAATTTATGGTATTCGTCAAAAATTTAAGGGCGCGTTTTGAAGTTGAAAGCCAGAAAAATTCGAATTTTTCACGTGTGAACTCCCCAAAACTTTAAATGGCTTTTTCTCCCCTTAAACGTGCGAATTTCGCGTTGTTACGTTTTAATTCAAAAGTTCACCCCAAACTTATGTTTTGATGGTCGGAACGTGTTTTAGGCAAAATATCGAGAAATTGCTGTCTCTAGAATACGTGCAGATTTTCAGCTTTGATTGCTTACTGTGCCCGTAATTTTAATCCGATTGTTGAAACTTTGGTCTTATCTTATAGTTGCGTTTGTGTAGTTTGCCTCAAGTGCAAATATGTAGTTATTTGCATGAAAATACTAACTTTTATGACGCTCAGGAGGCATAGACATGTATTTGTCTAAAGTTCGTAAATTTCCTTGTCCGACCTCTGGCTTTCATCGTTCACTGTAGCCACAATTTCCATTCGATTATAAAAACGTTGGTTTCATTTTGTAGCTGTCAGTCTGTAGTTTACCTCAAATACAAATTCATAGTAATTATCGAAAGAATACTAATTTTTATAAGGCTCCTTATATTTTTTGGGGCAGGTTATGGAAACTTTTTCCCCTTACGGCGTTGCTGCGGCTTGATTTTTCAACCGATGTGCTATATTTTGGTGTTAATGAATAGATCAGCGTCTGAATTTTCCAAAAAGTATAAATTTGTGGTATTTGGAAAAAGTTTGAGGGCGGGTTTAGTAGTTGAAAGCCAGAAAAATCCCAATTTTTCACGTGTCAACTCCCCAAAACTTTAAATGGCTTTTTCTCCCCTTAAACTTGCGAATTTCGCGTTTTTACGTTTTAATTTAAAAGTTTACCCCAAACTAGTGTTTTGATGGTCGGAAGATGTTTTAGGCAAAATATCTGGAAATTGCTGTTTCTAGAACACGTGCAGTTTTTGTGCAGATTTTCAGCTTTGATTGCTTACTGTGCCCGTAATTTTAATCCGATTGTTGAAATTTTGGTCTTATCTTATAGTTGCGTTTGTTTAGTTTGCGTCAAGTGCAAAAATGTAGTAATTTGCATGAAAATACAAATTTTTATGACGCTTAGGAGGCATAGACTTGTATTTGTCTAAAATACGTAAATTTCCTTGTCCGACCTCTGGCTTTCATCGTTCACTGTAGCCACAATTTCCATTCGATTATCAAAATGTTGGTCTCATTTTGTAGCTGTCAGTCTGTAGTTTACGTTAAATACAAATTTGTAGTACTTTACATAAGAATACTAATTTTAAAAGGTTGCTTACATTTTCCCTTTGCGGCATTGCTGTGGCTTGATTTTTCAACCGATGTGCTATATTTTGGAGTTAATGAATAGATCAGCGTCTGAATTTTCCAAAGAGTATAAATTTGTGGCATTTCGCGAAGTTTCAAGGGCGGGTTTAGTGGTTGAAAGCCAAAAAATCCCAATTTTTCACGCGTCAACTCCCCAAAACTTTAAATCGATTTTTCCCCTTAAACGTGCGAATTTCACGTTTTTACGTTATAATTTAAAAGTTTAACCCAAACGAGTATTTTGATGGTCGGAACATGTTTTGGGCAAAATATCTAAAATTTTGCTGTTTGTAGAACACGTGCAGTTTTTGTGCAGATTTTCAGCTTTGATTGCTTACTGTGCCCGTAATTTTAATTCGATTGTTGAAATTTTGGTCTTATCTTATAGTTGCGTTTGTTTAGTTTGCGTGAAGTGCAAATCTGTAGTAATTTGCATAAGAGCTTAGGAAACATAGACCTGAATTTTTTTAAAATACGTCAGTTTCCTTCTCAGCCCTCTGGCTTTAATCCTTCACTGAACCAAATCGGTTCTCACTATCGACAATTATGGTTGTCATATCGATAAAAAAGTTTTTATTTTTAATCCAACAACTGCAGTTTTCAATATGATGAACGTCCGGTAATCAATTTTCTGGGTTGTGAAATCGATTATTACTTGATTTTCAGTTTAAGAACCGCAGTTGTCAATATGAAAACTCACCTTGTTGTTATGAAAATCGCAGTTGCCAATATGAAATCCTACACTTTTGACATGAACATCACAGTTATCATCATGAAAATTTAAATTGTTGATATGAAGATCGCAGCTGTCAATACGAAACCCACGTTTTTGATATGAAAACCACAGTTGTCATTATGAAAACCCATGTTGTTGACATAAAAATTGCAGATCTTAATATGAAAACGCACGTTGTTGGTATAACAATTGCAGTTGTCAACATGAAAACCAAAATGGTTGATATGGCAATCGCCCCAGTCAAAATGAAAACCCACATTGTTAATATAAAAATCGTAGTAGTTAATATGAAAATATATGGTTTTGATATGTATGTTTTACTTGTCAAAACGAAAAAACATACTGTTAACAGAAAAATCACAGTTGTCAATATGAAAATGCCTTAATCTGAAAGCCCAAGTTTAATGCCCACGTTGTCAAGCCAAATGCTTAAAAAATGAAATGCTAACAGGAATAATACACTTTGCTTTAGGAATTGGTTTAACGAATTTAATAAATTATAGATCATAGATTAATTATAATCCTTTCAATATTATTTTAAATTTTTTTCAATATGATCTTACTTTTTCACTTAACTTTTTCAATGTGTCCAGCATTTTAAACAATAGGTGAAAGCTGCCTTTTAAATAAATTTAAATCGAAATAAAAAAAAAATTCTATAAAAGTCCAAAAATTTTCACATTGAACAGGATATTTTATATTAAATAAAAAAAAGCTCTTGTAATCGATGTTGTGAACAAGACTGCCACAAGCTGTCAAACTCTTCAATGGATAAATTATCGAATTTCAGGCTGTTGATACATGTTTCTGCATTTATTTCGGGACCTTTTGTACAAAAAATATAATATTAATATGTTTTTAAACTAAATGAAGTATATATTCTTACAAAAAATTTTTTTTCTGTGATTTTTCCAGAGACATTTTATCTCTTTTAGGTGGCAGCAATTTTGAACATCTTTTCATGTTAAAGTACTTGGTATACAGTCTCCCTCTTTTACCAATCCTATAAAATTCAAGTTTTTCGTTGGGAAACAGCTCGAGAATTTCATTTTCTAGTCTATGGCTAGTAGCCAAAGAAAGAGAAACTCCTTCCTCTTCGAAAAAATGAGCAATTATATCGATTCGGGTATTTTGCTGCTGTTCCTCAAATGTATTTTTCTCGTCATAATATTGAATAAGTTGCTTTCCCCTATGTTTTTGCTGTAGAGTCGAAGATAAGTGAATGTAAGAACTCTCATATGATTCATGTGAAGATGGCTGAGATGAGTTGGTCGAGATGTTGATCGAGGTGTAGGAATCGAACTGGCTGATATTGAATTTAAAGCGAAGTGCAGTTGAGAGCAAGTAGGATCACTAGAAACTTGTGGAATGCCTACAGTCTCTCGCCATTTTTCAATATTACTTTTAAATAATATTTGATCTCCTATGGGAACATATAGATATATATATATATATATATATATATATATATATATATATATATATATATATATATATATATATATATGTATATATATATATATATATATATATATATATATATATATATATATATATATATATATATATATAACTTATGGAATTCCTTCTCGACACGTTTAAAAAAAAACACAACTTTATATTTAACTGAGCGTGTTTATTATTCTTGAACAACTGAACCTTAAACCTGTTACATTTCGTTTTTATTTGATAATTTAGCTGAAAATGAGACACGTGAACTCACATAATGTGGGAAACTAGGACAGAGTTCACTTTAGCTAGACGAAATAGGACGCCGTGCATAGAATAGAATGCCCGCGTAGACAATTTACGGAAAACATGCAAATGTGGGAAGATTGTACGGTAGTGGGAAACATGGAAAGGTGACATGGTTCAGGAATGTGTGTTAACTCCTCCCTCCTTAAAAAAACCTGTGTCCCACAGGTTTATATATTTTTTGGGGTGATTTCTACAAGATTTGGGTAAGTGTAAGAGACTTGGGTTTGCAATTTCGCGTTTAAACAATTTGATTTAAAAACAAAGTATATTGAAGCAATGATAATTATTACGCATATGATGGTTAGATCGGAGATTGTTGAAATCGTACTATTTGCTGAAAAAGTTTCTATTGTTCTCACATTTTCTAAATGTAGTCCATGGAGATAATGGAGATCAAGTTGGATATCCTTTTCGGTAAGGTTTTGAAGGAATATTTCAGGTAAAAGATGTAAAGTTTCGATGGTACTACTTTGATATGTAATGTTTTTCAGACGGATTGTATCATTTTGAAAGGTTACTACAAAGGATCCGTTAAGGAGCTGTGTTTTATTTTGGAACTGTAGTTTACCTGCGAAATTACTTACATATAATGCGTTATTTACTATGATCTCTACGATTTGCTTCTCGTGGTACTGGTAATTACAAAAGGCATGCGATCCGTCAAGGATTTGCGAGATGCAATCGTCTTTGTCCAATCGTTGGATTTGATTCCTGTTGCAAATCGTAACATTTTGCATTTTAGAACAACCTACTTTTACACCATACCCTGAATCATCTACGTCATACAAATTTGAGAAATTCAGGAGAATGGCTTTGTTTTGTGATACCGTCGGTTGGACCAAAATATTATTGAAGGTAGTTTTTCCTGTTATGGGGAGACAAATTACATAAAGGAGGAATGACTCTTTTATGAGAACGAGGGGCTCTGCGTATTCAGTGGCCTGCATTTCGTTTTCATACTGTAACGTTTCGATTCGGGATATAATTTCTTGGAGTTTCACGTGGTTTAAAAGGTTTTAATTTACAATACCACGCTACGCAAGCTGACAAGCCAAAACAATTTCTTTGATTTCGTCTTTTATAAAATTTAGTCGGTTGAAAAGCAGCTGTTCGAATTTATCACGATTGTCATTGTCAATACCTGAAACTATTTTGTTATTTTGGCCCCGATCTGGTCCATCCGGGCTACCCACGATCCACTTCCAAGCTGATCTTAACCAATTTATTGACCGCTTAGGCCTACTTGAACTTAACTGGTCCAATAGGTCGTTGATTTGTGTCATGGATTGATGTAGTTGTGGAAGGAGTATCCTAGATCTGTTAACATCTCGTTGTATGGTTACCCATGCTGTATTAAGGATACCGTGGTACGTGGAGATATTGATGGTATGAATGATTTTATAACTTCCGTCGATAATCCTATCATAACCTTGGTGCATGGTCATGAGCGGTCCTTTATATTCGTGAACAGTGACCAATGAGTCTGCCCTGCAAAGGATGGCTCTAAAAAAAGGGAAGAGGATTTTTTAGGACGTGGGAGATTTGAGGGGTTTATTTCTAATGAGCGATTTGTGAATTCTTTTCCCAGTTGACGTTGTCACAGTAACGCGATTGTCTTTGTTGACTATTTCTTTTTTGAAGAGGGGTTTAGTCTTAGCTTTTATTTGTTTATTGCGTTTAAACACTACCTCACCTGCTTCGTATTTTTTGGGATTCTCCCGGCATTTATTGTGGGATTCTAATTAGGTTTTTTGTATTCTCGCTATTTCTGTTTTTATATTCTCCTGCAATTTTGTGTTGTAGTCTGTTAAATTTTGATGATTAATACGTTGGGATCTTCCAAAGAAAATGTCAGCAGGTTTGGTTTTTGTCACCGAATGGAATGTATTGTTATAGCGATCTACTGAGATCTCTACAATTTTTCTTAGGCCCAAATTCGGCATTTCTTTTTTAAGACATCTAGTGATCTCCAAAATGGTGGAGTGGGCACGCTCAATGACACCGTTGACTTTGCTTTTCTGTGGTGAAGCTAAATACACTCGGATGCCGAGTGCCTCAACGAAGTTTAAGACAGTTGGACTAACGAAGCTTCCTTCATTATCCGAAACTATTATCCTGGAAACAGTGAAGTAGTGCAACAACCTGGCAATTTCATCGCGGAGATATGGGGCTGATTTATTTTTAATTCGGAAATGCTTCACAAATTTGCTAAATTGGTCCACACATGTTAGGAAGTTTTCCCCGTTAATAGTACATATGTCCACATGTAAGATTTCAGTTGGATATTTTGGAACTGGAGTTTCCTGTAATTTACGCTTAAGAGAATGACGGTCATATTTACATGTGTTACAGATCTCACACTCCGTGATATAAGATTTAGTGAGCCAAGCCATGGCCGGGAAGTAATAATTTTCCAAAATTTGCTCCTTATTTTCCTTACTATTTCGATGAGTCCTAATGATGAATCTCACGTATGATTCTTAATTTGTTATCCTCGTTTGAGATATCTTCGACTACACGTTGGGTTATTCGTATCCTGAAATTTTGAAAGTGGTCCTGGTAGAGTTCTTGTAAATTTTGTATGTGGGTCTCAGAAATTGTCATTCCATTTATAACATTTGGGTTGAGATACTGTCGTAAGACAGGAAGTAAGCTTTCCTTATTAATAGTGGGTAGTAGAATGTAATACCGATGATAGTTGGGGTGAGGCTCTTCGTGAGCAATAATATGATTTCCCTCCGAAAAAATAAGCTGCCTTCTGAAAACATTGATAGGTGTTTCGTAGCATGGAATCAGGTCACTTTTGTCTCCCTGAGCGCTGTGAGCCGTCAAGGAGCCGGTGGTAGTCATATTGGCTTCTAGAGGCAATCTCGATAGAGCGTCAGCTCCAAAATTTGTTTTCCCCGGTTTGTAGAGCAGTTCATAATTAAACTCCTCTATACGCGATTTCCATCTTTTCAGCTTGGCATTGAAATTCCTATTGCTTAAAGCAAATGTGAGTGGTTGGTGGTCCGTGACAATTTTTACTTTTTTCGCGCCATGCAAATATGTTCTAAGTTTGTCAAGTGCCCAGACAATCGCCAACATTTCCCTTTCTCCGGTCGCATAACTTTCTTCAGTTTTGTTCAGAGACCTCGATATATAGGTTATTGGCCTATCTTTACCGATTTCGCCTTTCGACAAAACCGCTCCAATCGCATGATTGGATGTGTCAGTCGTCAGGATGAACGGTTTTTCGAAATTCGGGAAAGCTAAAATTTCGGTGGAAGTTAAAAGTGTTTTCAAGTGATTGAAAGCCTTCAATTCCGCTTTTTCTAAACTTATTTTCTTGTTCTTGGACTGGCCAGCCTTAATTTGGGCATTATCACCCTTTGTGAGTTGTATTAGTGGCCTTGCAACCTTCGCGAAATCCTTCCCAAACTTCCAGTAGTAAGAAGCAAGCCCAAGAAAAGCTTTGAGATCCTTGAGATTATCTGGAGGCTTTATCTTTTGTATGGCACTAATTTTCTTTGGATCCGGAAGAATACCTTCTTTCGAGACAATATAACCAAAAAACTCTACCTTTTTTTGAAAAAATTTAGATTTCTCGACATTCACTTTGAAGTTTGCCTTCTTTAACTGCGTTAATATTGTACGAAGATTCATTAGATGCTCGTCCTCATTTTGACCCATGATGATAATGTCGTCGATATACACGAAACAAATTTTGCCGATGAAAGGCTTCAATACGTCATCTATTGCTCCTTGGAATATAGCGGGTGCATTTTTAAGCCCAAATGGGTTCCTAGTAAACTCATATTTCCCATTGGCTGTCGAGAATGCTGTTTTGGGGATGTCGCTTTCTTTCATGCATATTTGATGAAAACCGGACGTGAGATCTAAAGTCGTGAAGTACTTACAACTTCCGAGGCTGGCTAAGGTATTAGTAATATCTGGAATGGGGCAAGTATCGGAAACGGTGACAGCATTTAACCTCTTGAAATCAATTACAACCCTGTATTGTTTAGAACCAGATGAACTAGCCTTTTTTGGCACCACCCAAAGTGGTGAATTGTAAAGACTTTTGATCCGTGAATTATGCCATCTTCAAGCATTTTTGCGATATGTTTTTCGACTTCCGGGCGCAAATTAATGGGATATGGGTATGATTTGGTATATATTGGGTCTGAAGTAGTTGTTTTTATTTCAGCCCGTACATTAGTTTTGATCATTTCACTGTCAGATATTGGAGCAAAGATATTTTGAAATTCTTTGAGGATTTCGTTCAGTTTAGAATTTAACTCGGGACTAAGGTGTAGGCATTAAGCTTCGATAGCGTTAACCTGTTTAGAGAATTTGGATTTTAAAGGAATCTTTATGTTACGGCTAAGGTAGAGAATATTATGCTTGCTGTCAAGAAAAGCTTCTAATGATTTGAACGTGTCATTGCCAATTATGCCGTCAAAGGAGGAGAGACCAGGAAGAACGTAAAAATCAAGTATAGTGTCATTACCAACGTTTTTGAAAAAAGCTCCACTGATTTTTGAATTCATTTCGATGTCATCTACTGCACAATTAATGGCAAATGGTTTATTTAAAAGTTTAGCCTCTTGCGATAATTTAGTATAAATAAAATTTTTGTTTGTCCTTGTGTCCACCAAAAATTTAAGTATTCTTCCATCTTTGGCACAATATTCGATGTATGGTATGCTGGATAGGCGTCCATCATAAAATTTAGGTCAACATTTTTCTCTGCAGATTCTTGATCAGCTCCCTCATCTTCAGGTAGAGCCTTGATGCACGTGTCTTCTGGTGTTTCAAAATCCTGTTGGGTGTTCTGGTCCTCTTTGACTTCAATATTGAAAAGCTTTTGGGATTTCCGCGGGAACTGCAAGGAACTGTTAGGGCGTTTGTTTGGCTGGAAGTTTCCAGATCTGTTCTGATAGTCTATTTGGCGGGTTTGTATAGTCTTGTCAATGTTCATTGGTTTAGGAGGTTTCGGTTGATGCGGCCTTGGAGGTGGTGGTCTATTGTAACTAATTGTAACTAAGCGGTTTTTGGGGGTAAGTGTTTCTCTGGATGCTGTAAGCTCTGATTCGATCTGAAAGTGTTTGGTTTTGTTGAGTATTAAAGGGTAGTCTGGCATTACCAGGTTGTCGATAAAATGTTTGATTGATTGGAGCAGTCACTGTATTCTTGAAAAATTCTTCGTGAATTGATGCCTTCCTAAAATTCAAATTTTGGGAATTTTAGAATTCAAGGTAAGATGCATATGCTTCTGGTAAGGTTTGAGGCTTTTGAATAATCAGCATTCTAGATAAATCACCATTTAAGCCTCGAATAAACACGTTGAGAGCTCGATCGCGATAGGTCCCAGTCAAGACGGAAATTGTTCCTGCAGAATGGTCCTCAGTTTTAATTTTATGAATCAGCAACGAAAGTAGATGATTGACATTAGCGTAAAACTCATCAGCGCTCAAGTTATTTTGGCACATAGCATGAAGATAGTGCTCAAGCGTCCTTACATCATGTTTATCAACGTAATGTAATGACAAGCATTTTTGAATGCTCTGCCAATCCTCGTCAAAAATATTGTAAGAAATGAGGACGGCATCTGCGGCTCCTCGTATTTTTTGCCTTACCTGCCTGAGAGTGGCCCTGTAAATCGGTTTGTCCTGAACTATTTAATAGTCTTGCAGGATTGTCTCCACACTGTGGATCCACGACACATATTGCACGGGGTTTCCTTCGAACGGTTGAAGGTCCCTTACACAGTCGGGGAGTTTTTTTATTGCGTCAAGATCTTCGATGTTACTAGGACGTGCTTGAACCGTAGGGGAAGATTGAGGCACAATTCTATTATTATCTTCTAATAATTGAAGCCTACTTTCAATACACTTTGTTTGTTGAGAAATTGAAGCTAAATTACCGATTTCACGCGAGACAAATTCTTCAGTCCTTTTAAAATTTATTAAAATGTTTTGAAGTTGTTCTATTTGAGAACTCATTTATTCAATCCTAGCTACTCTTTGTTCAAATCCTTTAAATTGCTCTATTTGAGCGTTCACTGCCCCGGTCAGTTGAACGAGGGTATCGCGAAATTCCATTTTAAAATAAGGAGAGGCAAGAATACACAATAGGATTTAGCAAACGAAAACAATAGGATTTGACAAACGTATAACACCGCGAATGCGAACTTTGACTTTCACAAAATTATTCACAATTCACTTTTACTTTATTCACGTGTTGAAGGTTTTGCTTATAAATAACAAAATAATCGAAATCTGATTGTCAATAAGATAATAAAATTAATTTGATTTTGAAAAATAAAATGACTTACAATGTAATAAAATACTCCAACATATTGGACAGTCCGTGTTATTCCTTATTTGATCCCGCTGTTGATGGTTTGTGGTATTGGCGAGAACGTACTCCGGCACGGGTGTGGTCACAAGCCTGTATCTTTCCTGATTTGGTCTTCCTTTGATTCACCAATAGTTCGCTTACGGTTGTATCCTTTTCCTTATGAGTGTTTGTTTAAATGTTCCGATATTCCTTTTTTTACTGTTTATAGTTTATTCTAACTTGTATTTGCACTTTTATTTTATTATTTCCCACTTTTAATAGTGAGTATCAATAAAGTAACTTTTCGTAATCAGCACTTTGTAGCTGATTTTTCCACTTGTATTGACACATGAAAATGTGGGAAGAATGTACGGTAATGGGAAACATGGAAAGGTGATATGGTTCAGGAATGTGTGATAGGTAATATATTTATAAATTAGATATACTAAGACGCCATGTGCTAATTAAACTGAAACTTTATGAATAATTTGAAGTTCCAGTTGATCACTCGTTTAACTATTTCACAATTTTAATTTTCACTTTGTCTATAAATTTCTCTAACAACTGTCTTCACTTAACAATCAACGAAAATCACTTCACTTTTTAATTCGATCAATATCGCTATTCAATTCGTACTCCACACTATCGTAGTTTTTACTATCGTGGTTGAATCAATCCCCCCATTCATTCAGCTCGCCTTTATATAGGGTTTCTAGTCATTCAGCCCAGTTCTCGTACATTGGCGAATTGCCTGGAATATTCGGGCAGCTTAATGAATGGGCAGTGACTCACTTTCAGATGTTGATCATGCTTGGCGGATTCTCGAGTACATTCGTTTGTAGATGTTCTTAATGGTTGTGAAAACAATCGCGACAGTAGCTCGCAGAATTCTTTATACATGTAGCAATACTACTAAAGACTTACATCCGATTTTGGCTTAAAGTGGGGGAATACAATTTTCCGTATATTTTTCATTCCTCTAGGTTGCCTGATGCAAGAAATAACTTTTTTGTTTTAAATTCTGAAAGTTCGAATCAAAATCTTTGATTTGATACCTCACTCGACTACCTTTGATAAAAAAAAACTTCTTACCGGTCACGACGACATTGAAGGGAAAACAGCTGAACTTTTGAGAGACCGCCACTTCTGTCCTCACCAAAAATTTTGCGCTTTGTAGCTACTAATCAATAGTTTCTTTGCAAACTTGTTGAGGTGTTTGGATAGACAGATGGACAGACAGACGGACAGACAAGACGTGAAACAAGTAGGTCTTTGTAAAATTCGTTTTAAAAAGCCTTCAAAATATTAATCAAATGCAGCAGGTATCACCGTCCTTTACATTTAAATTTCCGTAATATTTCTCATACACACACGTTGCAGTATGGATTGAAGCAAAACCATCGAATCAGAAATTATGTCCCTTGATTGCGTGTATGAATTTCCGTTTGAGTACAAGTGCAATAAATCAGGAGCAGGAACTACTACTGTTCTGCAGTTGCCTCGCTGTTTGAAATGATTCCTGGACTAATGCCAGAACACATGATAGCGGGCACATACCTCGCCCCATATGCCGGAACAGTGCCAGTCCTTGTATTGGCACGATAGTTGTGGCGTTGGTTTTTGTATTCATGGAAAAC
This sequence comes from Odontomyia ornata, assembly GCA_963969285.1. Lineage (NCBI taxonomy): Eukaryota > Metazoa > Arthropoda > Insecta > Diptera > Stratiomyidae > Odontomyia > Odontomyia ornata. Next base: position 435,331,961 of record OZ017739.1, on the reverse strand, counting down.
CTTTATCAGGACAATAGGTGTAGTTGCTGATATTGATATTTTTGATAGCGACGAACAATATTGTTATTACTTTTATAGAATTGGTTTTTATATTCCAGCCTGCTAGAATTCAAGCGTGTAAAACTTTTTTCAACCAGCTGTCTAGACATTCATTCTGTTACGCTTGCTTGTATTGCAACAATTGTAATAGAATAACAGAATGGAGACAATTATATATACGAGGAAATTTTTCGAAATACAATCATGTTTGTTTCGATTCATTTTCTGGAATATTGGTAATCATGCAATAGAGAACTGGGTACGTTATTATTGGTACGTTACAGTGTTATGTTTTCCACTTTTTGTTTTAAATTTTTATAAGTGTATCTTTTCTAGTAATCCGTGTAGAGCAGTGGGTTAGGGCACACTCCACATGAGCAGTAGCACTTAAGTTCAAGTTTCGGTGGCGGCATCGAGTCTGAGCTTCTTAATGGACTATCAGCCCGCCCAGCTGTGATGGGTATGAATTGAAAAATTAGATTATAATCACATGGTTGAGCGTGATATTAACCATGACATACCAGAACAATAAATCTCAACGCCAAAGTTCCAATTTGGACTATTGTATGATTGATTATTATTATCTTTTCTTTTTGCACCTTATCCATGCAGTTGTAAACAGCGTTGATTTATAAAGGGTTTTCTAATAAGAGGTATTATTTTGAATAGCCCGCTATTTTGGGAGATGTCACTTTTGAAGCAGTCATTTTTGACATTTGACCAGCAGAAACTACGCTAATGAAAAAATGGAACGATACACGCTTCAACAATGCGTTGAAATTATTGAAATTTACTATAAAAATGGTGAAAATTTGGCAAAGACGATTCGTAAAACTCGAACATTTTGGGGTTGTCGTGAAGCACCTTGTCGTACTGCAATACAGAAACCAGTGAAAAAATTCGAGTTGTTGGAACAACACATCACTCAAGAGCAGCCGAGAATATTGCTGCTGTAGCCGAAAGTGTTGAAAAAAGACCAGATTTATCCATTTCTCGTCGTTCTTTGGAATTAGGCATTCAACAAACGTAATAACATCGTATTTTGCATAAAGATTTGGGTCTTAAGGCTTATTAAGTGCAGTTAACACAAGAACTCAAGCCGGCCGATCATCAACACCGTCGTGTTTTTGCTGATTGGGTCCTTGAAATGCATGAAAATGATCCGGAATTCCATCGAAAAGTCATCTTGCATGATGAGGCCCATTTCCACCTCGGTGGCTTCGTCAACAAGCAAAATTGTCGCATCTGGGGCTCAAGAAACCCAAGAGTTTTTATTGAAAAGTCTCTTTATCTTCAACGTGTGACTGTTTGGTACGGTTTATGGTCCGGCGGAGTCATTGGACCTTACTTTTTCGAAAATGAGGCTGGAGCAACAGTTACGGTGAATGGATTGCGCTACCAACAGATGATTAACGATTTTTTATAGCTGGAAGTCGATGGTTTTGATCTGAACAACGTTTACTTTCAATAAGATGGCACTACGTGTCACACAAGCAACGAAACCATTGATCTTTTACGGGAAAAGTTTTCGGACCGTGATACCGCACAAAGAGGTGATCACATTTGGCCACCGAGATCTTGTGATTTAACACCTTGCAACTTCTTCCTTTGAGGCCACGTGAAAGAGAAGATCTACACCAATAGTCCAGCGTCGATTCAAGACCTCAAAGATGGAATTCGTGAGGCTATCGAGGATATAGGGCAGCTATTTTGCGATTTGGTTATGGAAAATTTTTTGTAAAGGATATTGTCCTGTAAACGTGATCGTGATAGTCATTTGCCTGATGTTATTTTTCACTACTAACGACAAACTTTCTTCTTTATAATGTGATAAACATTTTATTATTTTTATCAAAAAATGGCATTTTTCTTTTAATATCAAAATAACGCCTCTTATTGGAAAACCCTGTATTTCTTCTAAAGTATGTCAATATTTATATCGGAAGTTTAATTTAAGAGAAGAAAAAGAAATAGGAAGCAGAGGAAATGTTTATATTTAATATATTGTTAGCTATAAACACAAAAATTATTGTCGTAACTAATTGGAGAGACACTTGGAGGTGCTATTTTAGAGGATGCGAAGGCCTGAGAGGGGCTGGGGTGCTACAAAGAAGAAGATTGTCCAGGATCCACTGTTGGATGTAGCCTAGGTAAGCATTTGCCCGTAGTACTTTGCCTATGGTGTAGTCTGTGTGGTCTAGTGGTTAGAACATGAACGCATAAGCCGAAGGGCCCAGGTTGAAATCTCGTTGGGAGCAACGTGATTTAGTACAGGAGATTTTTCGGACAGATTACGAGTGTTCACTCAGTGGTGATATGTACTGATTTAATCAAATCATATCATAGCTGACCAAGCACACGGGAGCATGGTACTGACCAAACCAACTTCAAAGAAAATCAATACGGTCATGAAAATGATATACTCTAACTATCTCTAAGCGAGAGCGGCTGTGGTGCTACAAAGAAGAAGAAGAAGACTTTGCATATGGTGATGTCTTCAACAGATGATACCGCCTGCTGCTCCACAAAAGCCTAGAAAAACCCACGTTCCGTTTTCACCATGGGTTCGAAATCTCTCATAAAGGGTGGTCCAACCATAGTGCACGATATTAATTGTGAGTGACACCTTAACGTCAAGTTGTTCGCCCAATTTAATTTGACATTTCTTTGTTTCAGTGTTTAAAAAATTCAACCATGGAAAAATAAACAACTGAACAGCGAGTTAAGATTGTAGAAGCCTTTTAAGGAAATGAGCGTTCAAATTAAAATGCATTTCGTGCACTTTGTGGTTTTTTCGGTCAACATAATTAGCCAAATGTGCCCACAATCGTCAGCAAACCGGGTCTGTAGGATATGTGAAATTATCTGTGCATGCTCACCAAGTTTATTCTGCGGAAAACATTGCTGTTGTTCGCGATAGTGTGGCAGAAGAGCCATCAACCTCGACTCGATGTCGTGCCCAACAATTGAACATCTCACGACATCACTGATGCGAATTTACGATAAAGATATGAATTTACACACTTACAAGTTTCAATTGACTCATGAACTGAAGCTTGCTGACCATTTCAAGCATCGGCAATATGCCGAATGGATGGTTGAACAGACAGAAGGGAATGGTGACTTTACAAAGAAAATCATCTTCAGTGGCGAGGCACACTTTCACCTCAAGGGACTCTTAAACAAGCAGAATTGCCGCATTTGGGTGAATGAAAATTCACGAGTGATTGATGAAAAGCCGATGCATCCACAAAGAGTGACCGTTTGGCGTGGTTTATGGGCTAGTGGCGTCACCGGGCCGTACTTCTTCGAAAACGAGGACGGCCAAGCAGTAACCGTGAATCATGTTCGCTATTGCAAGACGATAATGGGCTTCTTGTGGCCAGAAATTGAGGTTATGGACCTGGACAATGTGTCGTCCCAACAGGATGGTGCCACTTGCCACACAGCCAACGAAACAATAGTTCTTTTGCGCGCGAAATTCAATGGCCGTGTTATCACACGTTGTGGCAATATTAATTGGCCACCACAATCATATGATTTGATACCTTTGGACTTCTTTCTTCAATAAGCCAAGAACAATTCAAGAGCTAAAGATTGAGATAATTTTGCACATTAGCGACATTGAACTTCAATTATCTCTCAGAGTCAATGAAAATATGGACCATCGGATAGAAGTATGCCACCAAAAATGTGGCGAGAATTCGGGCAATATTTTGTTGCACCCACAATTGAGGAGCGTTTTTAAAAAGCGATACAACTAACAAATTTTTATTTTTGGGTTTTTTGCGGTTTCGGACACCTTTTCTAGAGCTGCATACGATAGCATTAACGAATTTCTAGGAAAGGGTACATAAAGCATTGAAATTGTATTGCGAAATTGTGGAGTTTTTTCAATGTGTAACATCTACAAAGGGCGAGTTTTCTCAAAGCGATATAACAGACGCGGTAGGCGACGAATTCCTTTAATTTAATCTTTTTTTTTGCCTTTCTAAGAATAGCACGTGATGTTTGCAATTATATTTTGATAGATGTTATTGTTTATTATTATGTCAGAGTGAAAGTACGCTAATCGATTTTGTTTGTGTAAACTAATTAACATGGATAACGGAGAATATAATTCTCCTGTTATTCCAATAGACCGAGGACGAAAGCATAGGCAACATCACCAACGCTCTAATATCTCCAAATACTCATCTGAAGGTAAGGGAGATCCAGATTTCAACTGCGATCATCATTTAGATGTATCAATAACGGGCATCAACAAAAGGTCTTTCTGTCAGTCGGCAAAACTAACGTTAGATGATATGAAAGGTAACTATTTCCTATTTGACTGATATATTTAGAGCGTAATATTTTTCGAGTGAATCCTTGATTTTTATTGTGCGCGATGATGGATAGCAGGGTTCAAGATTTTCAAATTGCAATTCATCCTGCCGCATTTTGATGTGATTTTGTACAGCCAAGCGATCTGTACACAGCACCTTTTTTTTTGTTACAGAACTCAGACGAAAATTGTATTTAAATGCAACGAAAATCGAACAGGACAAGTTTTTATTGAAGTTTATGCGTATAGTTACCCCGAAAAGACGAGCAAAGGTAACACAATCTGCAAACTTTCGTAAGATGTCAATCACCTACTTTGTGTCCAAGGAGAACGGTAAGGAAGTACAGGTTTGTTCTAAAACGTTTACTTCAATCACCGGTACTCAACGTATGCGCCTTCTACACGTGGCCAATGCCTTTTTGGCAACTGGATCACAACCAAAGGAGCGACGTGGAGGTGAGAATGCAAAACAACTGGCAGATATTGCAGCTATGACAGAATTGATAAAAGAAGATATTATGTCGGGAAAGTCATTATTCACGTGATAAAAGTTCTAGATCGTACTTACCTCCAGAACTTAATTTGAAATTGATGTACGACAAATTTATAGACAACTAAAAAAGAATTTGCGGAAAAACATGTTCTTTATCAAAATATAAATCGGTATTCTATAACAACTTCAACTTGGGATTCGGAAACCCTCATGAAGATACATGCTCCGCTTCCAAAGAATTTTTGATTAGAATAAAAAATGCGAAGGATTTGGAAATTAAAAATAACATTCGTACTGAATATCGTCTACATAAGCTAAGAGCTAAAAAGTTTTTTTCTTTATTGAACAGGTATGATGACGATAATGCTTACAATGAAGAAACAGTGATCAAAATTTGTTTTGATTGCCAACAAAATCAACCACTTCCAAAGTTGAGCGTTGGAGAGGTATTTTATTCTCGGCAAGCTTGGTTATATAACCTTTGTATAATGCAACATAAACCAAAAAACAAACAAGACAAAGATGATATTGAGTTTTATGTATGGCTAGAAAATCAAAGTGGTCGCGGAGCCCATGAGATAGCCTCAGCCCTTCAAAACTATTTGAAAAAGTTGGAAGCAAAGTGTTTAGCAGAAAAAAAACAAAAATTAAAGATTGAACTATACTCAGATTCATGTTCTAGTCAGAAAAAAAATTTTATAATGTTAACAATGCTCGCAAATTTCATGGCTTCTAGCAAGGTGTTCACTAAGCTAAGTCATTTCTTTCCGATTAGAGGACATACTTTTATGCCGCCAGACAGAGTATTTGGAAGAGCCGAAAAAGACTATCGTCGACGTGAAACTATTTCTTCCCCGAAGAAATACATTGAAATATTAAATAAACATGGCCAAGTTAACGAATGGGCAGAGATTGGTTTACATTTGACATGAAAACAAAGGCAAAAGATATAGTTAAATCTAAACTGCAATTTAAAATATCTCAAACACGTATAGTACATTTTACTGCCGTGAGGTCCCGAAATTATTCGAAGGATATTGAAGTTGGTGTTCAAGATACTTACTCTGCTTCACCGGTGACTACTGATATAAAAAAGAACAAAAAATCATTTATGAGATTTGATTGTATCCAGATGCCAAAGACGAATATGATATCCGCTAAGAAGAAAATCGATATTGAAAACTTATTGAGGTTTTGTGATATATCCGACGACCCAAATTCGAAATTGTTTTACCAAGATGTGCTTTAGGGTTCAAGTCCGGACCAGGACAATATTAGGCGGAACTACGATGATGATGTGTAATTTTGTTGTTTTTTTATCAAACTAAATAAAAAATAAAACCGAAATGTTTTTATTTATTTAACCCATGTACATCCAAATGCTGAGCATGAATCTCACCTCAGACTTGGTCCTCATCCAACATAACAGCCTACTCCGTACTTTTTTCTATGGGAGTTTTCTCAAAACGATACAACTACTGTAGTTGTATCAAAATTGAGAAAACGCTGCGATTTCAATTCTCATTATTTCACAAAAACGCAATAATTTCCAATATTTTTAGAACATACCTAATTATTGTATTTAAAACGATTATTAAATTATATTGCTATCTCATTTCAATACCCAACAATTACCTTAGTGTATAAACAAGTTGGGTAAACAGACCTACGCTCATGTCAGAAGGGTTTTGTATTCAATTTCTAAAATGCAGTCACCAGATCGAATGAAACCAAGAAACATGTCAATGACAATTTTATTGGAGAAAATATGAAATTCGAAGATCATACTATTATTAACAAAGTTAAACGAATTTCGACTTCTGAGGTTTTTGTTATTGTTATACTCATAAATATCTCCCTAGATAATTATTCCAGATGTCCATTCGCGAGGGAAGAAACACATTTTTCATGTATTTCCCCCCTGAAGCAAAAAGTGACAGTTTAAGAACTGTTTTGAAAAGCTCCCATGAAAACTTTCATTTCATACTCATATCGGCTACGTTTGATGATTTTTTTTTCAGGGGCCACTCCCCTGTTGTAATGATTTTAACATTTTAAGTCCGAACGGGGAACCGACCTCTCATCGGTTCTAGACGTTAAGTCTGAGTAGTGCCAACGGATGGTACCAACCGGTCAACCAATCCGTGCACCGTAACCCATTCACGCGGTGGCTGCTTGTCGGCCAGCTAGTTCGGAGAGGATTTCGGTCGCGGGTCTCCGAATGGGTTACGCTCATTTACATAATTCAGCCACCTATACACGCCCGTTTTCAAACGCGTTACAAAAAAAAACAAAACCATACGGAGATGAAACCTATTTTACGTTACTCCGTATTTCTTCATTAACCAGTCAAAAATACAAACGCTAATTTTTATTTCGCGTTCCCGAATTTCCGACGCGGTACCGAAAAGTATACTACTTTAACTCATCCTGACGAAAGCTACTCTAATAAAACGACAAAACAACAAAGGTACCGCGTACCGCGCACGACGCGAAACCGACCTCAGCGGATTTTTTTAAACCCTACCCTCGCGACGGCATACTTACCCTGCACTTCCTTTCCCGCTGAAAAAAAAGAACCACTGAAAAGGAAAGTCCGTTAGTTTGTTAGCAATTCATTTTAATGTCAAAGCCTGTAGGTGATGCACTATACTCGTATTTCAAAAATTACGATAATTTACAGGGCGCTTTTCAATTGTTTCAACTAATTCAATGGTATTCCAATCATTCTTTAGATTATTTTAATTTTCTCTTAGTTTAGAGGAACAATCAAATTGAAATCATTTAAACGATATTGATGGTCACGTTCTAACAATTACAAGGATAGAGTACCAGACTGTGATGTTTTTCCTATATTTATGTTTATTTATAATAATTAAGAATTACCAAACTATATAAAAAAAATGAAATCATTTAATTTCAACTACTTATCTCGATCGATTATTATTTATATTATTTTTTTTTTCATTCAATAATAAACCAAACAGTATTCTTACAATATTGTCATAACTTTAAATGCCAATGATAATACTAGTCAAGAGCTTTTTTTTCGTTTAAATTTAATCACAATAGAGTATGTTGCGAAAACAAAAAAAATAAAGCAACATAATGATATATCTGAACGTGTAAAGCATAACAAAGGAAAACAAAGAAATTTTATAAAAACGATATTTTAAATCTTTTTCTTATTGACGTACAATTTTAATTTTAAACGAACGATTCTGTTCACTTTCAAATAAAAGACAAAATTTGAAAAATAAGTATAAACTACAAGAAAATATTTATTCTGACTAAGCGATTAATGGTTCTTTAATTTTTACTGAAGAAAATTAATACAGCTAAATTTTGAAAATGTTTACTTATCTATTAGAAATCCGTAAAACCGATTATGCAAGTTTTAAATTTCGTTTAAGCTATTTATAAGATATTTACTAATTTCGAAAATAAAATAGTCAAATAATTATGAATTTACGTCTTTTTATTATAATCTAGAATTTTATTAATTCAATTATTTAATTTTAAGTTACGCGCGTATCAATTCATTATGCTAGCTTTTCATAACTTATATTACTTAATGTGTTTCCCTTTAGTGTGTTGCTCAAAGTATAATGAAAGAAAAATTTCATTTGATTTAGTTCTTATTTTCATTGTTTCTGTTTCTATAATTACTTTTTTTTATAATTTGCAAAAATTTCTAAAAGTGGTTTCCTTTTTTATTTACTATCTAATGTCAATAACCTAAACCGTTTACTAAATCGCGATGATAATTTTGATTATTAATTCATTGCAATGTGGGAAGATATAATGTGACGATACCATTTCCCCACTACTAAGATATTCAACCGGAAATGCAGACTTGATTCTGCAGTCGAATCCAACTAGGTTTGCAGATGAAAATCAAGAAGGGTTTCAACCGGACCACAATATCCATCATTAAGAAGTATCACGGCACTACTTCACAACATAATCGAGTGATCAATGTTAACAACACAATGATCCCAATCGAAAGGCGATAGAATAAAGATAGATTTTAGAGCCAATTCAGTTCGATCCAAGTATCCATCAAGCTTTCACTCTAAATTTACTTCAGTGTTGAACAATTTTTGAAAAGCACTTTCCAAACTACGAAAATTCGTAACTACAAATTGAACTAACCCAGTTCCTAAAAAAAACATTCTGAACCTTAAAGATGAGAAAAAATCCAAAACATGACACAACTCAATCAAAAAAACTAGCCAATTCCATTTCTTTTTTTATGGCGTCGCAATTACTAATTTAGATTTTCAACCCTATTCTGACTCAACCTATTAAAACCTATCGTTTTTATGACTGCATCGCCAACGTCTTCAGAGTATATGCAACATTGTATTCCGTAAAAATTGTAAGCAACACTCCCTAAAGTTAGACATTAGAGAGCAATTCCATTTTAACCTGTTTCTCTTCATACGATCATCCTCGGAGTGTGTTCATATTTTATATCCTAGCAGCTTATCCTCAACTGACCCAAAACCAATGGTTTCAATGTATTCCCAACAAATACATTCATATTTAATCTCAATCCGATTCACCATACCCGTAATGGGTTTGTAATAGAAAAAAAAAAGAAACGAAATTGTCTTATTTCATTATACACACACGTCAATGAACTTTGTGCATAACATTCCTTATCTCTTACTAATTTTTTAACTAAAATTTTTGTTATTATATATGATAAAGTAATACGACATTGCCATAGAACATAATTTTTTTGACTTGTTTAAATGCGATTCGCGCTGCTTTCTATGAGAAATTTACAATTACACGTTAAAATCTGCCTTGAGACAATTTTGCTTTGATTGGTCCATGTAACCAATTGACGACAAAGATAAGGGAAAACGACAACCCTTTGTCAGTTGGGTTACGATTACTCTATTTTATGCTGAACTTTAATACGGTACAAATCTCTTTTACCGTTGTTTAATTTATATGTCCCTGAGATTGGAGTGGATTTGACTGGTATGCAACATACTCACTGTGATATGGCTTTGTAGGTCCGGGGTTTACAAGCAAGCATAATGTTTCCAGCTTTTCGAGGTGTCAATTCAGTTTTTCTTCGCGGATGGTGGTTCAATTTTAGGCCGATGCAATTTCGATGGTGTCCTTTTCTTCATAAATTGATCAGCCTTCCGTACTCCCTTCGAGTTAATATTTTTTTTGCCGTGTTAAACGGATTCAAACGAACCAGCTTCTGCGAAACCCGTTTGGATTTCGACATATGGATTTCCTTTGCTGGGGACGTACCTAATGTCATATGGCAGCAATTAGTCTCGGCCCCGTGCGCTGGCTTTACCGCCATTAGTGTGTAAAAAAATGTATGCCAAGGCGCGTTTATATCACCAACGTAGACGTGCGAGCCCCATGCACTGTTGTAACCTCGTGGAGCTCCACACCAGTGGCAAATGCTACAATGTTGCATGTTGAAATCTTACATTTTGTTTATCTTGGATAGCAAGTCAGGAAACTCACCTCCAGTATGACACAGATCGTTTATTTTCCATCAATATAATCCTGGATACGCAGCTTCTGGTGGCGTACAAACTCACTGTATTTCTAATATTGAAGGTTAGGGGGATTAACCAACCCTATTTGACTCTATTTGGTCTTGCAAAAGTTAAAGGATTTTGTTTTTCTCTCAAATGTGGTTTTCTTTTTGGATTTATAGGTTCAATTTTACTTCACAAACACTCACTAAGCTCTCTGTACACTCTGAAAGTTGTAACCCGAATGACACTTTAAAGGTTATATCCAGAATGACACTTCCAACCAGTTTCCACTTTTCTATCTATTCGATGTTTTGATGGCAACTGTGGGCGGCATTACCAGATAGATATGCCTCGAAATGTATCGGTGTTTAATTGATATTATTTTTCAAATATTTACATCCACAGATATAAATATTTGAAAAAAAAAAAAAAATATTTTCTGCGCAATGATATCCGCACGAAGGATGAAGTCCGCTTGCACTTCGAAGACATACATATCTGGCCGGTTGCCAGGGTTCGGGATCGGAATCACTTCGATTCTCGGGCGTGACGTCACATTACACTGTACTGTTATCATCGATTAATGGCCAATATTTTCGAATCCTAGAGTGGTTACAAAACCCATTTGCTAGGAGCTCTCTCCCGCCTCCTTCACTTGTTTCACTTATGAGTATTAATTGCAGGTACTCATCTTCAGCCATTCATTAAATTGAATCAAGTGTTCAAAGCATGCAACTTAAATGTTGAAGTTGGGAAAAAATAACTCAAAATTATGCAATCTTCGCATTTAAAACAGCCACTATTTTGCTTGGCGACTACTAATACCACTAGCTGAACCGATTCTCAAGGATATTCATGAGACCTATCATTCCTGAAATTTTCATGCAAATCCTAGCAAAACTGTAGTGTCTGAGTCGGTAAAAAGCGCATGTTGTTCTACAGCCATATGTTGCCATAGTAATAAATGCAGCGCATACTGTTCCATAGTAATACAGGAAAATTCAAACCGCTATAACTTCGCTCGATATAATTCGATCTTTATGAAACTTTCAGGGAAGATCAATCTTATAAATTGTTATCTGTTAACTGAATTTCATAGAATTTAAGGGTACCGTTAAGATTTTATTCAAGAAAACATAAAATCGATAAATCATACTATTACCAACAAAGTTGAGTGAATTGCCACTTCTAACGTATTTGTTGTTGTTGTACTCACCAAGGCCTACATTCCCGATTTTTTTCAGATTTTTCGGATCACAGGTGTCCAATCGCGGGGGGGGGGGGGGGACAAAATTTTTTCGTGTATTTCCCCTCCCTGTGCGCCTCTTGAAGCAAACTTTGCCAAACTAAGACCTGTTTTGAAAAGTTCTCATCAAGACCTTTCATTTGATACCCATATCGGCTACCTTCAATGAAATTTTTTTTCGGGGGGTCACTCCCCTATATGGGGAGACCCCCCTTAAATACCATATAAAAAATTTTTGTAGTTGAACTTTAAAGAGAGCACCACTTTACACCTACATACAAAATTTGATGTTTCTAGCTTAAGTAGTTTCCGAGAAAAACTGCTGTGACACACGGACGGACGGACGGACGGACGGACAGACAGACAGACAGACGGACAGACTGGACGCGATTTTAGAAGGGTTTTGTAAAATTATTTTACAAAACCCTAAAAAACAACAACGAGTAGACGAGTTCATTACCAGCATCCCCAAAATAGTAGTTCCGAAAAAGAAAAACGAGGAGGACGTCAGGCCAAGTTGAGAAGGAAGTTACAATTATTAAAATCAATTCTTCAAGGCGACGATCCACTAACTTGGGAAAATAGCAATCGTATTCAGTCACCAATTGAAGATTTGCAAAGGGAACGCCGACAAGTTAGGAGTCAGTCCAAGAAAGCTGAACCTGAATAAAATTCTACATAATCTTTTTTGAATTGTTAAATTAAATTTTAATGAATTATTTAATATTTATGAATTTTAACTCAATTAAGAAGCTTTAAATAAATACAATTAATTATAACATGCAAAAAAGGTTTTTCAAATTACCGCGATATGCTTGCATGGAGTAAAATAGAAAGAATCTTTTAAAGCTTAAAAAAAAGCATCTACTAGAAAATATAAGCAAGAAACCTTAAGAAAGAACTTAAAATACATAGAAAATTTAAAAGAAGAATTTGAAAATACCTCAGACCTCAAAAAAATTTTCTCTGTATATTGGAGGGGCGTTTATAGTAAATTTTTTTTTTACCGCAATCTGGCAAAGGAGTTTCTTTTAAGCAGAATAAAACAAAGACCAAAAATGTCAGATTTGAGTTTTGAATTAGCGCTTAAAGCGATCCCTACCTTCAATGGCAATCATAAAGACATCACCCCATTCTTTGCCATTGTCAAAATTATGTATGATACTTAAATTTACTCTGAATTGTCCAAATTCCGTCAGAAAGGCTCTGTACTAAATTATGAAGGTAAACTAATTGAAATAATTTCAAAACTGAATGATTTACAAATAAAGACCTTAGTTACCACAGAACCCGAAAAAAAAGTAATAAAAAAGGTGAATGAATTATACGCCCTGAATATTTTTTAAGAAGGTTTAGATAGCAAATATGAAACAAACAGTATATGTAGCACAAACAAAAACACTATCGGAAGCGATTAACCTAACTCTTGAATTAGAAAAAACCTCTGAAACGAATAATATATACTACATAAAAAAGAACCCCTTGAATTTCAAAAACCGAAATAGTATGAACTGCAATATCAGAAACAATAATGTCTCAAGACAAAGTGATGACCAAAACCAACAAAGCAATCAATATCAACATTATAGAAGACGAGATAATTTCAGTTATGACAATACAACACGAAACTCCAACCAAGCATTCATTAATGACCGCAACCAAAATCAAAGATCAAACTATACACGACATAACAATAATAATACTGGCCAAAATTACAATCAGACAAGACAGATGAACACAAATAAACAGCATAACCAAATGTCAGGGTGTAGTAGGAGTATCCAAAATGAAAGAGAATAAAACCACAATACCTACCAGGGAAACCATTAAACCCCGGAAGTACAACGGTTGAACAAAAGCCAAATAAATTTGTCTCCGGGTATCATAAAAGAATATATGTATAAATCCATGATGCCCTAAAAAATCACGTCCAAACAAACTGTGAAACCATAAGAAGATGTCTTACCCTATTCATTGATACAGGCGCAGATATATCGATCTGCAAAGAAAATGTCCTCGGTTAAAACCTCAATATTAGTAAAAATGAAATATCCAGATTTACAGGGATCACTGATGAAGAAATTTCTTCGATAAGGACAACAACATCAACTCTGAGGATTGCAAGACGAAATGTCAAGCATGATTTCCATGTAGCTTCATCTGACTTCCCTATTAATACAGCTGGAATTTTAGGTCGTGATTTCCTGACAAGTAATTTCTGTGAGATTGATTACGAATCATTCACTATCATTTTCTGTATAAATGAAAAAGACTATACATTGCCCATAAAATCGAGTCAAAACCAATTAGAACAACGCACAGTAATACCACCAAGATCCGAATACATTTGCCCTGTTAACATCAGTTTAAAAGAAGATAGTTTAATTTTGAATGAAGAAATTGTACCCGGTGTTTTTATAAGCAATACATTAGTATCGGCCGACGGCATTGAACATTGAAAAATCTTGAACGTTAATGAAACAGAAATAGAACTACCGACATTAAATTTAAACATTAGACCCATTTAGAAACTTTAAAACAATGAATATTGACAAAAATAAAACAAGTATAAACACAACTGAACAAAGATTTCAAGAATTACTTAAAAATCTAAATTTGAATAACAAAGAAGAAAAAGACAAACATTCGTTATTGAGTATTATTCGTCGATATCAAAATATTTTCCATCTTGAATATGAACCATTGACAAGTAACAAGTACAAAAGTTGTTGGAACACGACATTATTGAGAACCAAATTAGTCTTTATAACTGACCCCTTTTATTAGCCTCAAAGAAAAGTGAAGACGGAAATACGAAGTGGAGAGAAGTATTTTCCAACATTAGACATGACAAGTTCCTTCCACCAGATAGAATTAAACGAAGAACCGAAACCGCTAACAGCCTTTTCAACGAACAATGGTTATTACCAGTTCAAAAAATTACCTTTTGGCCTAAAGGTATCATCAAACAGTTTCCAAAGAACGCTGCCCATTGCCCTTAGTGGACTAGATCCTATCACATTCTTGTATGTGGATGACATCATCGAATTTGGATGTAGCCTAGCTCACCACAACCAAAATCTCTTAAAACTAAACCCTAGTAAATGTAATTTCCTCAGAAGTGAAGTCGTATACCTCAGTCACTTAATCACTAAAGAACGTATCCGCATAGACCCTGCAAAATATAAAACTAAACAAAAATTACCAATACCAAAAGATGTAGACGAAGTAAGACGCTTTGTAGCATTTTGTAACTATTAAAGACAGTTCATCCCTGATTTTGGAAAAATCACGAAATATTTCAATGACCTCATAAAGAAAAATGTTAAATTTAATTGGGATAAGGGGTGCCAAGAAGCCTTCGAATCAAGAAAACAGAAACTCATAACCGCCCCCATATTATAATATCCAAATTTCGACAAGGTGTTTATTGTCAGGACAGATGCATCAGACTCTGCTCTGGGTGCCATCTTATCACAAGGCAAAATTTGGAAAGACTTACCAATATCATATGCAAGTAGGACTTTATCTAAACATGAGATAAATCAGCCGCTAATAGAAAAAGAGCTTTTGGCTATACACTGGGCAATCAACTTTTTTAGACCAAATTTATTTAGAAAAAAATTCATTGTTGTGACAGACCACAGACCTCTAATATCACTATTCACTCACAAAAACCCATCGTCCAAAATGACATTCATACGACTAGACTTATCAGACTATGACTTCGACATTATATACAGAGAAGGCAAAATGAATACAAATGCAGACGCGTTGTCAAGAATCAAACTAGATTCAAAAACATTGAAAGACGATTGCGATGAAGACCAACAAACAATATTTACCATTACTTGGAGTATGACAAAGAAGCAAACACCTAAAGAAACAAAAATGTCCTATATTCCTACAAAAAGGGTAAAAACATATATTTGGAACCGTACACCCTTATCAGACATAAAAAATATTCAAAGAGTCAAATTTCGAATAGAGAACAATCAACAATTCAATATTGAAGAAGACTGTCAAAATGGACACATTCGTATAAAATTCAGTGACAATCATTCGAAATTAGTTTCGAACATGGAGAAATTGACTTCAGAAATGTCCAAAAGAAATATGATTGAAGTAGCTTTAGAAAGAGCAGATGACATATTCAAAACGTGCACGATTGAAAAATTCAAAGATATTCATAATGAAATACAAGAAAACTTAATGAAGAAAAATATCGTACCAATGAAAATAATCTTATACAAAAACCCTGAAATAATAACTGAAAAGACAATACAAAATAAATTAATAAAAGAGTATCACGATCCACCATACTTAGGACATTTAGGTGTACGAAAACCACTCTTAAAATTAAAACAAACATATGTTTGGAAAAGCATGCAGAAAATGATAAAAAATTATATACCAAACTGCGATTCATGCCTTAAAAACAAACAAACAAAATAAATCAAAGAACGACTGACTCTAACTGATACGCCAAAGACAACATTTGAAGTAAGAAGAACAACTTCAGGTATATACTCACAGTACAATGCGATCTCTCTAAATATGTAATAGCTCATCCTATGGAGAGCAAAGATGCTGAAACTATTGCTAAAACACTAGTCGAATAAATTATTTTAAAATACGGTTTCTTTAAAATTCTGAAATCAGACAACGGAACAGAGTTTGCAAATGAACTAATGGAAAAAATTTGCAAGCTGTTAAATATAAAACAAATATTTTCAGCACCTTACTACCATGAAACTTCAGGATCAGTAGAAAGAAACCATCGGGTTTTAAATGAGTATCTGCTAAATTTTGCCAATGACCACGAATAGGATAGATGGATACCCTACTACACATTTGCGTTCAATACGTCACCACATGTTGACACTCAATATTCGAATGGAAAAAAGTTACAATGTCCATACCTCAGACCATACAAGGTTATTAAAACCAATAACGTAAACTCAACAGTATTGATCAAAAGTAAAGAAAAACCATATCACAATAATTAATTAAAAAAATACGATCGTCGGGAAATTCAGTAATTTCAAAAATTTATGAATATATGTATACAGTATGCATTAAACCACACAAAACATTACAAATTGCAAAAAAAAAAAAAAAAAAAATATATATATATATATATATATATATATATATATATATATATATAAATATATATATTATATATATATAAATACATACATATATATATATATATATATATATATATATATATATATATATATATTTAATATTGAATAGTCTTTATTCATATAAACTGCTATAAAATAGATAAATTGATATTATTTAAGTATTCGCGTAGCGGCTGTAGCGACAACTGAGTGACGAACGATGGGTTAAACGGCTTACTGCACAACGGCTTGCACACGACGGATGACGGCTGAGACACGACCTTTCGACTGCTCCTTAGAACGGGTGAAACACGACTCCTATCGACTGACATGACTAACTCATAGAGCAGCTGACTGACGACGACCGCTCACACACACAATAGCTACAAACTTTACATTCGGCCATTCTGATTCAGTCATCGGCCTCCGATGACCAAGGATCCTCGCTGTTGACTACGTATCGCCATAGCTTCATGTTATCGCAACTCGTGGCTGTTGTGTTAGGCCCTTCGACACTTGCAGCTTTTCGAACATCATAACGCCCGTTACGCTTTATTTCCGTGATCTGATATGGGCCTAAATAGTCGTTTGCCAGTTTTCTACCCATTACAAATTAAGTTCAGCAAATTGCCATCAAATCACCGACTTCATATCCATATTCTGCTTTTCGCTTCTTGTTGAATTGTTCACTATAGGCGGTTTGTGCTTGATGAATTTCAGTCTTAGCGTTTTGCCGCAACTGCTGCTTCTCAACATCGAAATTATCAAACATTTCCACTTGAAGCGCCTGTATAATGTGATCTTCTATGACATTCTACATATTGACTCCAAACATTAACTCAAATGGTGATGTTTTAGTCGATACGTTAATCGTGCTGTTCATTGCTTTCTGTACCTCTCTTTCGATGAAAGCTTCGAAATAATGGACAAGATCGATCTATTCACACGCTCAATTTGACCGTTCCCTCGTGGAACACCTGTAGTAGTCCATACTTGCTCCATGCCATTTTCACACGTAAACTGCTCAAATGCCTGTGCCGTAAATGCAGCACCTCGATCACTAACGATTCGAGTCGGATTTCCAAAAATCGTGGTCCATTCCTCCAACTTCCTAAGGACTTCTTCGCAGTTTGTGGTTTTCGTAAATCCATCCACCATGGCGAAAATATATTTATACTGCTTTACAGTGGCATCCATTGGGCCCAGATGGTCAATATGTATTGTGTGTAGCGGCATATCTCCTTTTTCTATTGGAGTCAAAAACCCCTCTTTCTTCCCCAGCTTTTTGTTGTACATGATACATTTCACGCAGTTATTAATAACATGTGCGACTTTGCCTTTCAGATGCGGTATCCAATATTTCTGCTGAATCGAATACATCGTTTTTTGAACAGCGAAATGACCAGTGTTATGAGCTTCTGTGATAATTTCTCTTTCCATTTGTAGTGGCACCACTAGAAGATCCGCTAGTTAGAATTTCAGTGATTGGTGTTATCATGGGATCATCTTGCTGGGCCTTTTTAATTCGTGCGGTCAATTCTGACGAGACAAACATTATTTGTTGCGGATAGCGGCTTAAACAATCAACGTGCTTTAGGCGTTCTCCTTTACGGTGTTCGAGCTTGTAATCAAAATCCTGCAGGTAAATCACCCATTATACCACCTCTCGGGGGACGTCCTTTTTGTTAATGGTCTGTTTGAAAGCCGCGCAATCCGTTACCAGCTTAAATGGCATTCCCAATAAATATTGTCGAAACTTCTTTAATGTCAAGAAAATAGCTTTAGCTTCTTGGATATAGCTGTGTTGCTTTGCTTCCGCCTCAGAGGTTTTCTTACTCCAAAAATATACAGGATGTAACTGATTGTCAAACCATTGCAACAACGTCGTCGAAAATCTATCTTTCGATGCATCTGTGTGTAACTCGGTTTTCGCATTTGTATCGTAAATCTTCAAGACTGGTTCTTCAACTAAAGCAGCTTTTAACGACTGGAATGCTTGCATTTCTGCGTGCCCCATTTTAAACACAGCGTTCTTTCGTAGCAAATTAGTAAGCGGCTTGGCGATCTGGGAATAGGTTCTTATAAATTTTCGAAAAAGTCCCGATAAGCCTAGAAAAGACTGAACGGCCTTTATTGTTTTCGGAACCGGGAATTTCTGAACAGCACTCGTCTTTTCTATGCCGGGCTTAATGCGACCATTTTCGACAATATGTCCTAAGAAATATACCGATGTTTGTAGAAAACGACACTTCTTCCATTTGATTTTAAGTCCCGCTGCAGCTGCAACGTTAAAAACTTACTTCATTTTCGCAATGCAAAGTTCAGCCGGCTCCGCATGTATAATGATGTCGTCCATATATAAATCCAAGACGTCCTCGTCAATTAGGTTCCGGAACACATAGTTCACAAATCGAATGAAAACTGCTGGAGAGTTACGGGATCCAAACGGTGCCTTGTTAAACTCGTACAATCTATTTTTCGTGATAAACGCTGTGTATTTTTTACTATCTTCCTCAATTGGAACGTGGAAAAAGCCATTTTTCAAATCCATTACGGTGAAATATTTCGCTTTCTGCAGCTTCAGACAAACTTCATCGACAATCGGCACGGGGAAACAGTCCTTCTAAACGTTTTTATTGAGTTGACGGTAGTCAACGCAAACTCGATTAGTCCTGTCCTTTTTCTTGTCAATAACCGTTCGGCTAGCGAAATTCGATGTGGATCGACGAATGATGCCCGCCTCTAGCTACTCATCAGTCTGGTTCTTTACAGCATCCATCTCTCCTACTGCTCCCGACTTGATGAATGTTGAAATGGCAGGATTTCACCGTCAGGAACAATCTTCGGCTTCACAGGACATTTCTCGGTATATGCAGCTGGCTGATAGCTGTCGACCATCCTCTGCACGATATGTTTTTACTGTGGGGGTACAACAACGTCAGTAAGTGACTGGACAATGTTAAGGGTACTTATCTGATTTGTTTCCTCAGTTTTCTCCCCCGAAGGAGGAGAAAACTTATAACCGGCCGAGGTAGACTTCATTTTGAACTTCCTGATGAAATCATCTCCTAGAATAGCAAAGCATCCCATAGCGCTGTCCTCCACAACCAGAAATTTGTGGCTCGTCCGTATGCTATCCACCTGCACTTCCGCAACGACTTCGCCAATAGGGTGGGTTGTTGTGTTGCCTAAGCCTTGTAATGCTGCATTGCCGTTAAGTGCTACAACGCTGCCAAATTCCGACTGTTCTTCGTACGAGGGAAACATCAGCTCCAGTATTCACCAGCGCATTAACCTTATTGGTGTTGACTGTCAATTGCCTTAGCCGATTCTTTCCATATATAACATTCACCACCGCATTGTTTGTGCATTGCTTTGACATGTGTCCAGTTTTGTTGCAGCAAAAGCATTTCATCTCCGCCTTGCAGTCTTTCCGCAGGTGATCCGCCGACCCGCAATTATAACAATGTTGCTTTTGCGGCTTGGTTCCTGTCGAACTTGGCTTCACTTTTTGTTCCTTGTGAACTACACTTTCATATATATCATATTCGGTTCTTGATTCTTTGAATAACTTACACCGGTAAAGATTAAATCGAAAATAACTCTTCAAATTCAGACCGTCCACTGTGTATCGAATAATGGATTCAGTATCGACTATCCCTCGAGCGGCAATACGTTTCATTTGAAGCAAGTATTCATGAAACTTTTCATTTTTGCGCTTCTTACGTTCACTCACCTGCTTGTGTATTTCAGCACCGCATATGTATTCTCTTTCGAACTTTTCTAACAATAATCGGTGTAGAGC